>CAJNSZ010000464.1:0-32100 GCA_905329745.1 Rotaria sp. Silwood2
AAGACAGCCATCAGCAACTAATATTTTAAATTTAGTAGTTTAGTGATGAGGTTGACAATTTGGCCCGAATATTATTAGGTTTTTAACTGATAATAGGAAGAAAGCAAATTGAGTCACCCGAACAGACTGGTCATCCCCATATATATTATATTTAGTCAATTTCATTTTATTTCTTCTCATTGATGGGTCAATTATGCTGATCCACTCATTATTATCGAATCCAATTATTCCTTATGATATCCAGTTTCATCTAAATTAACTGACCAAAAAAAAGAACATCCTTCTCTAATTAATAGTAGTAAGCTTATTGATCAAACAGAAATGAGACAAAAAAATTTCGCGTAAATGTCGTCCGCTGAAGTGTCGTGGGCGATAATGTCAATGCGCTCAAGTGTTAATGCGCGCAAGAGTCGTGCGCACTGGTGTCGTACGCGATAATGTTGGCGCGGCAGTGTTGGCGCGCAAATGTCACGCGCGGAAATGTCGTGGAACCACTCTTCATATTAAGATATGAACAAATGCAACTCTCATGTCACCTATAGGCACATACAAAAATCTTGCACAACACGTACTTTCTCCTGGTGAAACGAACGAGATTTAACTCCACTGTTCATTGATTGATTGATTGATTCACAACAGCAAGAGAGAGATGTATCTCACAAGGTACGGAGCTTGGTCTGAGAATAAAGGAGATGCATCTAGATATGTACGAGCTTCTCTCATTCCATTGAAATCAAATATGATATCTTTCATTCTTTATGATTTCTATTCGAATACATACTTTTCAACAAGCAATGAAAATTGCTCTACTGAGAATTACTGCTATTCTAAAGTGTGAGTGGGGTGTGGCTATGGGCATTGGTGCGGCTTTAGCTGAGGGTGTGTATGAAAAGAGCAACCACACTTACACCCACCGCACACCCCACTTACATCCACACCCACACCACTACACACCCACACATACCCATACTCACACCCCCCTACATCCACACCCTTACGCAAATCTTCTGAAATTTAGAGTACTTTCTTGTGCAAGTATAATTAAAATAGAAAAAAATTTCGTTTTCGTCGCGCTCTTCTTGTCTTCTTTTCAGCCCACTCGTTTATACCAACGTCGAGCTTTAACATTACCACATGTTAGTTCCTAAAAGAACAACAATAATATAAATAACTAATAAAACTAATTGTGAGGTTGTTTATCACATAAACTTACAACTTGTTGTTGATCTTTATCATCAACATAACGTTCAATATGTACTTTCTTTCCTTGTTTATCAATTGCCTCATGAATCCAACGACCAGTGTTATTGTCGAATGTGATTATTGACTTGAAAGAAAAAAGTCACTATGAGCAGAGGCATACTTCTGTATAAGATAATAAAAGTGACAGAGTTAACGAGGGAATCTTTGCAGAATAAAAAAAGCTTCTGATATGAGAGTTTTCTCATTAGACAGGTTGTATCGCGACTATGCGACATCTAGAATGCTATTCTCATTGCTCTTTTCTTCGAGTAAGATACTTTACTGAATTTTTCGTCTGTGAAATTCGAAACTGGTTTTTTTTCATAGTATACAAACACCGTATAGTCGAAAAGCTATAATGATCCAAAACTAATACACTCTTTGCCATTTCTCGTACATCAACCTGACTAATTCATGGTTCCCTTTTTGTCGACACATCGCTGCGAGTTGAGCATACATTTTTACTTATTTTCTGTGTGATTAATCCAAAATATGAAAATTGATGCTGAAGGTTGCTTAGGAACGATCTTCTGCTTATTTATCGGAGATCTCTTGAATTTTAGATGAAGATACTTGGATTCACAGCAACTCTTGATTTTTGACTGATTAGGTCTCATAACCATTAGGATGTGGCAAAAGTTTCAGTCAAACCGGATGATTACTTCGTTCAATAATAGATCTTTAACAAACTTGCATTGTTATAGAGATAAGAAGAAATCATTCTATGAAATATCTGTTCTCAATAGGGTCTCTCAAGTAATGGAAGTCTCATTGAAAAAAACCTCGTATAACTGAGAAAAGATCCGTCGTGACGCTGAAATTTCACACTTACTTTAACCTCTGCCCCGTCGGCACGTGTTTCATTAAATTCAATACCCGGTGTGAACTCATAAATTGTATTTTTAAATGTTGATTCTGATTTCAATGTCCATCGACCATTATCATTGACACTGATAATCATTTTTTCCGTCTTGACAGCTTTTGCAGCTTGACGTACTACCCATGAAATACCTAAAAAGTAACAGTGAAATATTTGGCTAGATAACTACAACTATTAGTCTTCACTGTCTTACCCATTTCCTTTAAGTATTCATCGAAATTCTCACCATTAATATAGTCCCATGTACCTTTTAATTTTTCGATCGCAGAAGCTGTGGAAGCCATTTTTGCTCGAAGATTAAACTCGTTTGCGTCTATGATGTTTATGCGTTATACTGACTTATTTTCTTTTTTTTTTGTTTTATTTTATGTCATTGATAAGATGTATGTATACATAGAGGTAAACCTCTCATGTTATTACTGACGATGACAACAACTGAAACGATAGAAAAGCATACCATGATACTGATAAGGAATTGTTTTTCTTCTTTTGAAGAAATCATAAGAAGAATGTCCATAATCATTTTTTAATTATTTTCAGAAATGAAATGACATGGTTTTAGATGTGAGCTAACTTTTTTCCGCATCGTGATTGACTGTGATGTTCATTTCGATCAACAAAATATCTAGCAGATTTCTACAGATATTTAACTATACTACGTATTTATTGACTTGTTTAGCAATAAATGCATGTGATCGCAAATCAGACGACTCATGAAAGGGTCATTCTAATGAGACATACTAGATTTTATTTGTATCTGCGATCTTGCAATTACACGTTTGATATACAAGTTTATCATTGCAACTTTACGACACTTTTACGATTATTATTTACCTTCCGAAACACGGGACGTAATACATGGGAGATACTCTTCATTTAAGCTACAAATTTGACTATATGAAAGATCAAAAGGTAAACCTCTGTATATTTCAGATCCCCCCTCCCCCTTAAATCTAATGATACAGGCATCTAATTGGCGTCAAAATGTAGTCAACCTTTGTTGCTACAAGTTCAATAGAGCACAATGATTATAAGGCCGATTGGTAGATAATTTATCGACGGCAACGTGTGCGAGTACAAGAGATGTCAATTGTCCATATGGAAGAAAAATTTGTACAATGCACATATTATTTCATAGGCATGTTTTGTGAATGATACTTGAAACGAAACACATCGCATTGCTTTCTAGTTTGTTTTTGATTCAAGAACAAATATAGACAGAAAAAAGGATTGAAAGGTCTTCTTATCAATGACTTTTATTTCGTTCGAAACAATAGTGAAAAATCTGACGATTTACATCTCTTCATAATTTGCTGCAACTGTGTTCGCTGTTCGTTTAATCGTACTTGTTCGAAGCGATGCCATCGATTCTGCATCCTTTTACCTTGATTATCGATTTCGGCTAGAGTCATTGGTTCAGTGATAGCATTAATCCCAAAGTCTAAGTTATCTTACAGCTTCTTTAAACACTCGAGGCCTAACTTTTTGAATCCATAGCTTGCAATCAAACGTCCTTTACGTATCAGAGCTGGATGGATTGTCGTCAAATCACTGTTGAATGTAATGATGATTTGTTGATGCATTGCATTACTCAACAAATCGTCGAATCTATCAAAGAATACAGAACAAATGAATAGCAAATTACCGTTCTCAGGTGAAACTCAACCTGATCGGATGCTGAAGGAATCTCGGTTTACAAAACTATTTAGTTTTCATCGAATTTCTACAGAATATATGTCTAATTCTACCATTTTCCCCTCGGTCAGAATTGACAATAACATCCTTCATTCTGGCTTAATGATACGTCAGAAAAATAGAAAAGAAAAAAGTTGTAATTTTTAACTTGTTGAGAAATACATAGCAAGTCTTTGGAAGCATATGAAGGGGATAGAGTAAGAGTACTTTAAAATGTTCCGAACATACTGAATTCCGCTACATCTTTTTACAAGACGCCATAAAAACGTTAATCAGATCAATAAGTTACATAGTTTGCTTTTCATTACTATGAGATTTTTTCAAACTTGAATTTTTAAAGCCTTCTTCACCTCTAACATAGAAAATAAGTAATCGATATTAGAATTTATTTTTTTGGTAAATAAAACAAGATGAAATGTGAACACAAAGTAATCCATATTTTATATAGATCTAACGAGTCATGTGTTCTAAGATACTTTTTCTCATATTTTGGATGAGAGACAAAACAATCCTCTTTTGCATTCTTGATTTTTCCAACAGTGCATACTCTCTGTAGCTCGTCTTCAGTCAGCTCGATAAAAAATATATTTTCGGAGCATTTTGTGCCGTTTACAGATTTATGAACCTACTCGTCGTGTTTTGATAATTCACTAGCAGTGATAGAAATCACCAATACCAATAGACCAACAAGTAACAAAGGAAGATTTATTCTGTCACACATACTGAATCGCTTTGCAAAATATGTTATTAATCAAATATTTATATGCATGAAATGCCAAGCTAAAACGTCTTCTATGCTTTGCAAAATCTTGAACAAATATGCAAACTCCAAAAGAGAAAACTATGCACTTTGGAATTTTAAGCTTTATTTAGAAAGTGACCATGAAAAAATACACTCGTTATCACTTACATAGTCTTTAGAACAAGAGAAATAACGACATAACTTGTTACAATTCTCTCAAGTTTGTTGAATCTGTCATAAGAATACATGTGTTTCATTCCTTTTTTTTCGACAAATGTCACCGACAGAGTACGACATATTTTACTTCTATGTAGTATCAATAAGAAAATATTTGATAAAGTTATTTTCTTTTTTTGATATGTTCAAAGTGAAAGAACGATTTAAAGACCAATTTTATGAATGGTTCGAGTTAATTCATAGTATTATTGATTCTAATAATGATTTGTGTTGTTGTAAAAGTTGAATATAAATGAGCAGAATTGAAGATGATTGTTGAGTTTCTCTTGAAATTCATGCCAAGAACATCTAATATCAACGTTTTTGTATACAATAAAAATCTGTAAGATCGGTGTAGGGGTGTGGGCAGATCTGGATCTGTATGGATGTAGTCATGGCTGCGGGAGGTTATCTAATCTTTAAAAAACACCCCACCCCCAACGTACTTATATTAACCGGCAAGCTCTATAAAACGCTATAGAGCGGACTTTTTGTTGTTTCTCATTAATCTATATCACATACCAATCTAATTTTTGTGTACTTTTTTTGCTAGGCATGTACTGCTATCTATGTTAAGACATAATAGAAATTCGATGGTCCATGATTGTTGATTGGGAATTCGTTGTGAATTAACAGTACTCATCGTTATAGCTATTTCTTATTGATGATTACTTAAGTTTGAATATTAATATGGATATTAGAGATACATTTCTAGAATTCACTGGATGAAACTGTTTATAATGTTATTATGCGATAGTAATATTTCAGATTTTCTAAGTTTGTTCCAATAGTTATGGACAACTATGAAGAGATGGCCCAACTAAATGGTACTTGCTTTATCTACTTAGGCCATCTAAGGAGGTCAATAGCTTTCGTTATGAAACCAGAAAACAAGCACTTTCAGTTTATATCTTTCAATGGTGATGATGTGAATGCGGATATCTATCTTATTTTAACCAACAGCTACACCCACAGTATGATTGCACAAAGCATTATGAGCCGATGAGGAAAGCAAAAATAAAAGCGCTTAACGGCGTGGTTCGGTGTGAATCTGGGTTTGCATGCGGTTGTAATAGAAAAGAAAACCTGCATCTACACTCATACTTACGCGCATTTCCATTACAAATCAGATCCTATATGATTTATTTTAGCCTAGAAGTTCAGTTGAACTCATCTTTTTGTAGCGGATGCTCTAGCAAACGACATTTTCGGTTGATGTGCTAGTAAGCATAAGGATTTCTAGTAGAGTTTTTAAGAAGTATAGTATGTGTTCACGCTAGTGTCATAGATATGTTTTGCTTCGTGATCCTCTCAGAAAATTGAATCTAATCTTTTTTTTTTCGAGCACGTATGGATACTGCTGATGTAGTATAGCTCATTTAGATTTTCGTTGGATATGAATGTGTGAGCATCAGTTTGATTGGATGAATTTATGACAAAAAACATCATACGAACATCCGTACCCATTGTGTACAACGAGATTGACGCTAATATCAAGGTCTACACTTACATTCATTGGTTTTCAAACTTTAAAAACTGGTTTTATTGAGAGCTGTAAAACAGTATCTAATACCGAAAGAGCCACAAGTTCAGTCGAGGGCCAAGCGAGTCACGCCAACGATTGTTACTTGTTTAATAGATAGTGTGTTTTGTATGGGATAGAAATTTAAATACTACTTATAAGATTTCTCGAGTGCTCAGGTAGTCTCAAAGTCTCTTGAAGTTTTATGAAGTCTCTTGTAGTCTTGAAGTCTGTTGTTCTTCTGACGATTCCTTCCCCGAATTTTCCATTCACGGAATGTATATGTAAAAAAATTCAGAAGACTTTATGAGACTTCACAATCGAAGTCTCAGCTGTTTTTGCTCAGCATTCACCCTTCCGAAACCTATTTGTCAGTGAGGCTTGCTTTTGAACCTAAACATTTGTTCGTATGAAAAAAATTAATTAGTAAAAACTGTGCATAGGAAATATTTGTAGTTCAAACATCCCACCATATGATCTATAAAAAGGTTCATTTATGTGTATTTTTTTAAATTGATGTTAATAGAAGATTCTGAAGAATTTAGTCGTATTTTAGAACAAGACACAGTAACTGTAAAGCTAATTTGTTTCAATGATAAATATCATACCTCCACCAAAGTAGAAAACAGAAATAAAACTGAATTAAAAAAGCAATAGAAAAAATGTTAACAACTGATAAGGATATAACACAAAAGACAAATCAGTACGTGGAAAATAATTAGTTTATCAGAGTTTGCATATTGAGTTAGAATAGTTATGTTAGAATTGGAAGTTCAATAAATTTTCTTGAATATGTTTGAGAAAATGAAGTTACTGGCAAAACTTATGAAAGGGTAAAAATTTCTTGATTAATAGTTATTTAGACGTATTAAGTTTAATGTTCAGCATCTAATGCTGCTTGTGCTACAGCTTGGCTCGATATTTGGCCGCTACTGCTTTTTAGGGAGCAACATTGATTATTTGCACAGCAATGTGTTCCTGTTGGACAACAACCAAATCCACAACATACAGGCCTTCCTGCTGAACAACACTTGCCTTGATAAGGTGCCGGGCAGCATACTTTGTGTGTAGAAGGGCAACAACCTTGTTTACGAGGATTAGATTGAGGACAACAAACCGAACCAGGAAATATATCTGAACAGCAACTTCCAGAGGAACATGGCCCATTAAATATATCGTATGAATTGCATAGAGCAGCATGGGTATTATATCCTGCCCATGCTTTATAACCTTGTCGTGCGAGCATGATTCCAGCACATTGGGCATTTAAATCATTACTTAATAATGCTTTTGAACAACTAAAGCCACATCCGCATCGACATAAACGTAATGTTGCATTTTTTCGACACCTAGGAGATGTTCCTGGACAGCAACAATCATTTTGTAGTCCTGATGAACTACACCATGCATAACTATTCATTTGAAATAAGCCGTTATCCGTACTACCGTCTGCATTTCTATTCGGACCCTTATGTGTACCCCAAGTACTTTCATAATAGGCTATTGCTGTCATAATATTTCTTTCTTTAGTGGTAAAGCCAGCGTTTTTAAGTGTAGCAGCAGTCTTGCAACAATTTCTATTTCTACCACATTGTGGAATAAGTCCTGTTGATGAATAAACAATACAAAGAAGCAGTATTGCCATTATTGGAAAATTGAAAATTGTCAACATTTTCATATCACAAACTGCCGAATGGTATATATAGTGTGATTATAATTAATATAAATTCGTGAGAACTAGAAAATAAAGATATAGATCACGATCATTGCTTAGCATATCAGAGATGGATGAACATGTTGCTTTCCCTTCTGTATCAACTCAATCAATCTTCATATCGAATACAATTCGAAAATTTCTTTTTACATAGCAACTCTGTTAAAGATAATTTCTAATGGTCTATATTTAATTGCAACAATATGGCATGTTCTTCTTCTATTTAGTCCAAAGATGATATCTCAAGATGATTCAATCCAGGTTGAAAATTTAGAACCTTATTGATGCTATAAGAAAAGAAAGCTGTGTCTTTGCTAAAGTCTCTTAATACTGGTGAAATTACAGTAAATTCTCTGTCTTCATCCTTCTCACACTGATCGCTCTTAATAAAGAAAAAGATACTCAAGACCTCAGAATTCTGAATTCAACTATACTTCCTTACCCTCACATATTAGAAGACCCTCCCATAAAAGGAAGGAAGAAAGAAGAAGGAAATACTCCTATTATTCGGCTACTTTGCGATATAAAGCGTTGCCTCGAAGCAGAGTGTAGGTATGGGTGTTAACATCAATGTATTGATAGATATTTTGTCTTCTTCGATACTCACACCCCAGGTATGGCAATAGATGGAAGCGACTTTTTGATATCAAAGATTCTTTTACTAATGTTTCTAACAGTACCAGTAAATATTTAGGAATATGCTGTTTATCCTTCTAAAATTGAACAGGACATTCTACTTCAACATACATATATCCGAATTTTCTTTCACCATTAGCAGTAAACTTTTGATTAGCGTAGAAACTAACTTGGCGAATATAGAAGTAGTTGCATATAATAGAAAAACTCTGAACAAAGTGAATCTTAGAAGTATTGAAATGAGTGTTCCATTTGAAGACCTACCGGTCCATGTTCTTTCTATCACGTTCTCATATTGCTTTCTTGAGGAAATAGAATGCTTTCAAGTGCTACAAAAATAAAATTACTAAGTGTCTGTAATTGCTCTTTATGATTGAAGAATACATAAGGCAATCCTAGAAGTTAAGCCACTTAAAGGATAATGCCTGCTCTAAAGATTCCGTCGCCTCTTTATTTTTTCTCACACATTCTCAAATTAATAGATGAGTCAAAATAAATGAACCATTGTTATTATCTTCGTATTATTAGCGTCGATGATGGTACACTTCAATGCTAAATGGAGACTAATATGTCCTTTCTAGTCTAACTGGTTTAAGTCATCGGCCGAAAGAACAGTAGATTTTCGGTTCGAATTCCAAGCAGTGCCTCTTTTCCGTCATTCTGTCCATTTATATATTTTCTTACATCGAAACTCTTCATGACTCACATATGATGCCTGCACGTATCTCTGTCAATTTTTATTGTTTTATAATGTTTTTTTTCCAAAAAAAAACACTGACCATGGAATTGTCTACAAAGTTCTACGGAAATGGCCAACACAGATATAAAAGGAAAAACGCACCGCAGTAATACTACACAATTCTATCAACAATAATTTTCGAGGTACTTTCATTGATACTAGCTCGCATTTTTTGCTGGTACTGGAACAGCCTGGAAAAGACTCTACGTAGAAAATTTATTTTTCAGAAACCTAGTCGTTGTCTTGTATGCTTTCCCTTACTATTAACACATAAATTATTTGAAGTAGAACTGCTTCAGAATGCGTCTAGTCTTGCATAGTCTCGTTTAGTGGCGTTTAAACAAAGCAAAGCCTTGCTCCAGGAATAAATACTACGACACGTTGCCTTTATTTTTCCAAAAACTGGAAAAATACGGTAAAAAGCAAGGATCTGTTGAAAAGATCATGAAAACCAGTATTTATTTAACTCAGTAGACTTATGATCGAAGAGTTATGATGCACATTTACAGAGTACAGATTTCAAAACTCAACGAAAATGTTTGTTTTTTGTTTTCTCCTATAGTTTGAAACAAGAGCATACAAATATAAATGAGCTCTATTGGCCTATAAAAATGGTTGATATTGCATGTTCTTTTTTTTGTAGAATCTTCTATGATTTTTATCTTCATCATAGGATTTCGAATAACACAAGCATCAAATGACTCAATTATCTCACTTCTTCATTGTAGCTTGAAAATTTTTCTCGATAATCCCAACCATAGCAGCATTTTAGGGAAAATACATTTTTTCCAATATCTACCTATTTGAATTTTATTCACATCACAAAAAAAGATATGATGCAATTAAAACTATTCGCTCTGAGGACAGTATCCTAAGCATTTTCATTGCCAAAAACCCAGTGGCAGAGAAGCCATTCCACGAAAATTTCCTGAAGCACTTGTTTTCTATACTGCATCATATCGAATTTTCAGCGAGATCAAACCCTTTCGAATAGTAAAATAATACAATGCCGAATAATTTTTTTCTACGGTGGAAATTCACAAAGCGTATTGACAATTCTTGCTTCAGGCGCATGCTGAAAAGAATGGCGTTACAATAATTAATATCTGCTACTTATATCATACAGAACTTCTCACGATTTGTTTTCAACAAGAAAATAATTACTATGATATGAAGGCAATATTACACAAGCTTAATAGTACTACTTAACGATAGAAAAATCTGCCCGATACAAATGCAATTTCAAAAGACTTAAGTTTGCTCACTATATTCTTGTGAAATCTTCTGTGTTGATGTGCAGGATAATGATGTAATGTATCGAAGTTGTTCTATGCAAAAAGAATGAAAATATTATGTTGCTTATATAGACATCGAAAAAATACGTTTGGCTTGTGTGCATTCATCCATATACGTAAAATAGTACATGATCATATATTATTGAGATATCTTTTTTATCATGCCTATATTGCCGTTGTTTTGCTTGTTCTCTCACTCATCGCTCGAGAAGCTTAATCGATGGAGAGAGAGAGAAAGAGTAAATCGAAGGTTGGAAAAATGTGCGCTATATCATGACGTCGCTTGCTTTTTCTCCATTGTTGTACATGATAGATAAAATACTAAGGCGTCACAAGCAATAGTATATGCTGTTCAATACTGTTGATTCTGGTTGAGCCAAGTATTAAAGGTCTCTTCTATATATGAGAGAAGATATTGATTTTTGACGTTCGTTCTGGAAGCGTTCCATGCTTATGGTCATGTTTCTCGTTAAAGATCAAGACCAAGATGCAGTCCCGACCACCATCTTTGTTCACGTTCCCATCCCGTCGCTGCAAATATTGTTGTTCTCATTACGATCCCCATTCCTGCCGTGGTTTTCGTTTATCTCGCAATCCCAGGGAGTATTGAGCTTTAGACGAGACGTTCAGTCCCAGTCGCATAGTTGGTTATATTATCGACATCAGATCTGATCTCAAGGGCTATCGCACTGGTCACATGTAATACAGACTCTACCAGATCTCACTTCTCGCCTTGAGACTACAATCAGAGTTCGATCGCCTTCTCAATTACAGTGGCAGCTTTTGACCTGGCCACAGTGCTTTTAGCAAACGTGTCTCAGAACGACCACTCTAGTAAGGTTTGAGTACAGCACGACCTTCACAACTGTACGCGATACTTCTCCAAGTTTTTGCGAGACTTGTGGAAGCCGGGTATGATTCTGTTACGCACAAACTCTGTCTTAGCATACATCACGATTGTAGACTTCGTTCCGACCATGGTCTGATATCTGAAACAGTTTGGGCTTCAGGTCTGAGTGGGGGGGGAGGGGTGATCCAACATTCACTTATGATATTCGCCTTAATTTCAGTTGGCGTCGAATGACGGACCTCAGCTAAGCCCATGGCTTCAGACTTTATCTGAAGTTTCAAGCTTTCTCCATTAGGATGTCTACTTTCTGCCTGACTGTAGTGCTCGTCTCGTACGTGTTGCGAGACGATTATATTGGCTACATCTGCGTACCGGCTGAGTTTTTATTAAAAGTTCCGAAAGCCACGAAGATTTCAGTTTCAGTCGAATCATCGGTTTCAGCTTGTATTTCAGATGGACAGTTGATCATTTGTTCTGGTATCATAGCGAAAATCAAACAAGATCAGTGTCAGTTTTATCTGGTGTAGCAAGAATCCACATTCACACTCAATAATAATCGGCAAACCAAATCTAAATCATCGTCACTTTTTAAACTTTTTGTCCATTAGTCTATAATAGGAATAAAATTGATAACTTAAAGAAATATGAACAAAATGACCAAAAATAAGACAGAAGTTTCTAGACTTCTACTTATACTTTGAGAAGAATACTTTACGTCATGATAAACTTAAAGTTTGTCTTTCATCGAAACTCGTTTATAATGCTCAACATGTTAAAATATTTAACATACAAAATGATTTATTTATTTTTTTGCAATTGCCTAGCAACAGTTGATATAATTTTATTCAATCAGTATGTTTTTGATTGTTCAACAATAAAAATTAAAGGAAGAATAATTAATGTTCGAGAATATTTTCTTGAAGATATTATTCAATTACTCAGTTTTCAACCAATCAATTCAACATCAACAGTCAAAAACAAATTAATAAAAATCAACAATAACAACATCATGATAATGATTATCATCACCGATATAAACGTGAATAGATATTATTACAAACAACTTCATAACTCTTTACTTATTAATTAGGTTTCGAGTTTTGACTTCTTCTATTTCTTGATTGTTTTATGACATCATACAATTATTCGATCTGTAGAATATATTTCACATATTCTGTTGTAGTTTCTAACTTGTGTAAGTAATTCATATTCATGTAGAACTTCAACAAAAATGAAACTGCATGGAAGAAGACTCATATCAGCTTCTGGAACAGTTTTTCTAATATACTACAGCTTGAAACACATTTTAACGTCTCCAAAATATCTTGCTCTACCGTATTTTACCATTATCATCAGCTCACAATGGATTCTTCGTTCAAAAATACAGAATGTACCTAGTAGAAAAATAAATTGTGGATGTTTGTTTAAAAGAATCTTATCTGTCATTCAGTTTATAATAAACAATGCTCTTCTCATGCAGCATCAGTAATGAATTAATTAAAGTAAGAAAAATAAATTCAATATGAGCGAGGCTGTATGTATACAAAAGAACTCACAATGAAAATCTATCATTGGTCATGGAAACAACCCATGCTTAAGTGATTATTTTCCTCTTTTTGTTAGACTAGTGTTAAGCGATATGGCTATACAACATTGATATCATTTGCTCGATAAAAGTGTATAGAAATTAAGTGACAATGACATAAAGTCTAAGTTAGCGCTTCCTGATGTTTAATATGAAATGATAGAATGGTATTACTTAAGTATTTGACAATTTTTTCATATATTGTAGGAATAATTTTTTCAACTGATTTATAATTTAGTTGCAAATGATATTCTTCAAATATGAAAATACAATCAATCAATTCCGTATAATCATTCCCAAATGCTATAGATGCATTGAAAATACTTCTACTGAATTCTCACGTTTTATTACCAGTTAAAAAACGATCATGTTTCAAGTTATCAAATAGAAGTTTCGTCATCTAAATTGATATAGGAAGCAGTTTGAAATATTTTACTGATATTTTAAAATTTAGCAAAGTCACTCCTATTCAGTTTCATGCAGAATTTTGATACGTTTTTCTCACTAAGAAAATAATTACTACGATGCGAGATAATACGATATAAGTTTAGTAGTACTACCTAACGATAGAAAAATCTACGAAGTATAGATGAGAAGAAAAGTCTTCTGAAGAGACTATATTTTTGAAAGGAACACGTTTGCTGATTGTATTTGTAGAAAATTTTCTATTTCTACGACTAAAAAACAACGTAATCTATCAACGTTGTTCTGTGAAAAAAAAAAACATTATTTTGCCTATGTATGCATCGTAAAATAAATCTGCTTTTGTGCATTCATCCGTATACGTAAAATAGCACATGATCATATATTATGGAGAAATCGTTTTTTTCATACCTATATTATCGTTGTTTTGCTTGTTCTTTCATTAAAACGTCCCTTCTACATATGGCAGAAGACAATTGTTTGTGATACTACCTATGTAAAATAATTTAATATGAAAATCAACACGTATATGATTTGCATCGATTTGATGCCAGATAGTTGATGAAAATCCCGATTAAATGGAAGAGTATAATAGATTATTTTACACATTTGATTCGGAGTCAACATTTTTTCACTGATTATCATCAATTTTTTTTCCGAAATCAATTAAAATCTATTGATACTGATTGTAATCAACAGGAATCAATCACGTTTTTAAATCGATTATAATTATTCATCTAAAAATAGTCTATAATCAAACGAACAAGATTTCAATCCATAGAAATTGATTAAGGCATCCTCCAGTTCAAAAAAAAGTCGATTTTCGTCAGAATCATCCAAATTAAGATCTGATCTTTCAGAAATTGCATACTTTTTTTGTTAGGTTCTTTTTTCCCAAAATTTTTGATCATTTTTATTGGAGAACAAGCATGTTTCAGAAAAAATGAAAAATGTTTTTCGTTTTTTCTCAGTGTATGCTTTGTCGATTGTGCAACCTAAATTTTTCTCTTTGAGCTCTTCCTATATATTAAAATTCTTTTTTATTTGAAAGAGTATGTCAAGATGCGAAGCACGACGGAATCTTTTTCTTAAATTAAGATTTGTTTTTATTATATCAAAAAGCGCTTCTATGATTAGAGAAAACTTAAATATATAGAATGAGACTGAATAGAGAATTTTGGGATGCCAAATCAGCTATTTTTTACTCTTGTTTGGTGGATACCTCTGAATTTTGCCATCGCCTCTCCACTACAACCTCAACATATTCTGAAAACGTCATATGATTTGAACGTATCTGGGCTGAGATCAGTTTTTGAGGGAGTCAGAAGGTCTTAATAAAATTCCTCATCTTATATTTCATTTGTGTGAAGTGAGAAACACGATTTTTCTCTCGATAGTAAAATTTCGTAGGCTATTTGACTAAATTTTTATATGCATTTCAAATACTTATCACTGATAAAAAATTGAATAGTTTAGACCAATATGCTCATTGTAACATTTATGCTATTGATTTTTTTTCTTTGCGCATCAAAATAGAATATTGTTGATATTTCCACTAAAAAGCAAAAAAAATGAATTTTTTTTGGTTTATTTTATAATTGAGATTTAAACGTAAATGAACTAGCATCATCTTTCAACATTATATTGAATTGAATTGCATTGTAAAAGTGAATAAGATACATGTAATTTCGTTGTACAATATGAACAAACATGTTCGATTGATATTTATTGAAAAATGCTGAGTTCAAGCAAGTTGTCTTCGTTCAGGACGAATTTTAGCTAAAGTGAATGGATATCATGTACTTGATGCAAGACATGATGATGTTAACAAAACTTGTTTATACTAAACATAGATATTGACTTGTAGTTGAAGCAAGAATTTTAATGAAATAAAATCCTTTATTTTAGAAACTCTTCAAAAAATGGGTAGATTTTGAGAAAACATGTTTTCACTGAACTTAAACGGAATTATAATCTTTCAAAGGAACCGTTCGAAGTAACATATCATTTTTTGGTTTGGACTCTGTGCATCAGGTTGGTTGCAGTGAGGTATGAAAAACTTTCCCCGAAGAGTAAGTGCTCTTAGGCTTTATCTCCAGAGCTATAGCCATTTTACTTGAATTTTGACCTTTCGTGCATGGTAGCTAGCTAAAACTTGAATATTCGAATCTGGAGCTCAGATCTTGTCGAGATATAGGTCTAATTATATACAAGGTGTGGGTGTGAGTTGGTATCTACTCTTTACAATAACACCCACACCAAGAGGCGTAGCCAGGGAGGGCCCGGTCACCCCCCTTGGCCAAGAAACATCTGAAGGGGGGGGGGGGTCTAAGGATGAAAAATCTTTCCGAGAAACAAAAAATTATTTTTCTGCTGGTGTGCACCTCCCTTAGAAAATTCCTGGCTACGCCACTACCAACACCGATAACCATGCACACGTTGCATTTTTATCGGTTCTCTATTCAGAACATGTGGGAAATTTCGAAAATCGATTTATTATAGAAACAATAAGATAGACATTTAAATGTTTTTTTGCTTCGCTGTAAGTGAAAGCAAAACATAAAGAGTGACTTTGTTTTTTTTCAAAACTGAATATGAATTACATTCAGAAAAGTGTAGTTCGCGTGTTTGATAGTTTCTAACCGATAATCATATTTGAAATACATCGATCTCCAGGTCTTGTTACTTGATAAACAGGACCGCCTGAGCCACATCGATATCCTGGACAACATTGTTTAGTCGTTTGATAGCATGACTCACCTGGAGCAAGACATTTAACACAAGTTGCTGATGTTTGATTTTGTACCTGTAGAATATATCCGTTGCAACATGTAATTGTTGCCTGTTGAAAGCAATCATCGTTGCCTTGTATAGTACATTTTTTCTGAGTAGCAGTGAAAACCAGCATGACATTGATTATCAGTATGATGAAAATCAATGTAGAATTCATTCTAAACAAAAATAAGTGAATTCCAAATTTTTCTCTACAAATCTACGTATACATTACGATGTCGAGTTATGCACGTTCGATTCGTAAATCAATACAATGTAATGGCGTCTATTCTTGAATAGTTATAGAATGAGAGAGAAAAAAATGTTCTTATTCGTTTTATATTATTCTACAATGATATTAAGAATATCAGCAAGTGCATATTAAACGTTATCGAACGTGAGAGGGAGCGAGAAAGATTATTTTGTGTTGATGTATAGACAAATAGGCTTATATTTTATTTCTCTCACAATTATATGCACATGAACAAATATGAAGTGCCATCGATATAAAGACTTATGTCAAGAAAAAATAATTACGTTTTTGATGGAGAAGGCTAAAAAATTCTGGCACATTCCATCACTTTGCTTATCTTGCGAACAATTGTGTAGAGATGAACGAAATACATTTTACAATGCAGAATGTTTACATCAAAGTCTATGAGCATCGTGGAGAAGTTGAATTGGACCTTAAATCATCCAGTATGGTTTGAATCAACTGTAGACATCTTTCAATTTTCATACAGCTCTGTGATCCACATGATATTTGAAAATTGTAAGTCGATGAGAAGTGTTTTTTAGATCAAATAAATTACTCTCTTAGTGTTTTTTTAAGCAAAGCTTTTGCATCGTCGATATTATGGGATTCAATGCAATTGAATAGAGGTGCTCAACGAAAAAGGGAATAGATGTACGTAGTTCTTCCAACACACATGATAGCAATTACCTATGCATGCTTCAATTAAACAATATCTTTATTATTTTCTTTATTGGAAAGAAAAACTACGAGTGTAAACAGCCATTTCAAAACTTTTAGGTACACCAACTTTTTGTACCAGATACCGGTGAGTTCAGTTGTACAAACAGTTGGGCAAGCGAATATGAATCGAGATTCGATGTTTATGTAAAAATGTGATCGAAAGAGTACAGGACACAATCTAAAGATGACTATTCAAATATTTTGCAAGTTCAGTTTGCAATCAAATCTTCCCACATTTTGACCTTTACATGTACACACTCACTCCTTTCTAACCATATGTGATAGTTTTACATCATTTTTTCGGACAACTGAAGCACTCATCTTAGAACTGTCATAATAGGAAAATCTGATGCTGTATCGCAATTATTATCTACACACGCTAGTCACAGTTCATTATCAATGACAATGACAGTCTGTTTGTTCCACTTGTCCTACTAGCAGTAAGGCATACAATTATCATAGAGGTATGGATGTGCATGTGAGTCTCCTTCTAATCCACACACACATCCTACATATAGTTTACTTCAAAATCAAGAATGTTGCTCAACTTTTTTCATATCTGTGATTATAGCTGACAAATGGATGAGTTCTTCAAGTAATGATAACACTAATTCTTCATTTTGCCAAGGCAACTAAAAGTTAAGCGATATTTTACCTTCAAAGACATTAAACAATGGCTTTAAATAAGAAAACATCAAACATGTCACTTCTTGTGTAGGAAGCATGTATTAATCAAAGAAAACCAGTTAAATAAGACATAGATATTATCATAATTATATTTCTTTTTTGAAAATTACTACATGGAAAGTTTTGAAACAGGTTTCCTTTGCTAATTAGTATTAGCATGTACTGTGCACGTGGAGCAAATAAATGATTATAGCGTCAGGAAGCTCAAGAGTTAAGGGAGCTCAATTCAATCCTTTTGTGAAACGTCATTGACAAACTCTTTCTCAAAAGTAGTCTGTTTATTGATATACGGTAGGAACCAGTTTTGTGTCGGCTCTTTTTGGATAAAGTTAAGGAATCCAATCAGTCTTTACAGTCCACTTGTAAGCTATTCAACCTATTTCGGCTCTGCAAGACATCCAACTCTAAAACAAATAACCAGCACATGCACATAACCATATCCAAGCCCTCGAACACTCATACTTATGCAGTCTACATTCACATCAGCATTCTTGTAGATCAACAAGCCACAACACTGTCGATCAGACAAAAGAGACAAAAAAATGCACATTAACATTGAAAGATCGGTTGAGGAAACAGAGTTTTTACATGTTTTCTCGGTTTTGCTTTGCTTATAATTATTTCTATATTACCAAGAAACTTGTGATTGGGGGCGGCGAATAGGTGTTTGTTGCACCACTAATACTATTATTACATTAAGAATTTATTGCTGATTCTTTGTGACCGTGGAGTCTTTTTTTAGAGCTGTCGAAACTATAGCATTTTCATTTCGGCATGAATAAGTATTGGAAAGTGCGAAGATTATGTCATGAAAAAGAAGCAAAAATATAACTTAGGATTGAATAGGTCAAAATTCAGCATTAATAGAAGAAAAATAATAAGTTTAACAGTGATACAACAGAGAATTAATTGCATCTTTTTAATTACCTTGATAATGAATAAACTATGGTAATTTAATAGAGCCAACTGAAATATAACGTTTTCTTTGCCTTCTGTATTACTGTTAAGACACCTGTATACTTATTATGATGATGGAGAAACATTTGTTCTTGCCTCTACATTCGTTAACTTTGCTCATATTAGATAAATAAGTAGATTACTCATTAAATCCAAGAATATTTCATTTCATGCTTTCTCGACTTCGACTGTGCAGTGAATTTCCCATATTCTGCATCAGTCAATATTTTCAACCAAATATCTGATTTGCTGACTTTTTTGCAACGAGACATCTGTGAATTTAGTAACATATTTAATAAAACATTCGCTTATCAGATAAGCAAATACCAACATAAAATAGGTAATGAAGATACTGAGATGAAAAAATTAATAATTTTATGAATTCTTTTTGTCTGATATCAGTTAACAATGTATGCCAAGGTATCATAACGTCATCACTTTTTTAGAATAATTCATTATGTCAAGTATGCTGCTTTTGAGTGTGGGGTGATGGTGTGGATGTATAGGTTTGGGTTCAGCTATGGGTGTGGATATAAATGTATGGTAGACCCGCACTGACAACGACAACTGCACTCACACCAACACCCTTGATCTTTATTTTCAATGATTTTTTTTCTTGAAGACAATCACGCTCGATTATAATTTCATCCAGTTGATCGTATAGTGTTTGTTGGTGTTCAGCAACATGTTTTGTACAAAATGTGTGTGTATACCGTTCACATTTAAATAGTTCAGCACCTTTACGACATGTAAAGCAAGATGTTTTGAAGTTATAGAAGCCATGAGAATTTTAAAAAAGTGCTTTCTTTTTACGAAAAGAAGAAGGTTGACGATATTTTGTTTCTGTTCTGTTAATAGAGAAAAGTGCGCATGCAGAAATAAAAATTTAAAAAAAATTGCCGATGTAACAGACTTTGGGTAGTAAACATAAACGGTTCTGTTTTTTATGCGACCAGCTAAAGTTCACATGAGATTTTGGTAAGAATTACAAAAGGAATATTCTCATGAAATAAAATCTATATTTTCGAATTCTGATTGTTCATATGTCCCATACAAAGCAATTACGCTTTGATTATCATATATTTTGATCAATTGAATAATTTTGTTGATATACTTTTAGATTCAATCATTTATTTGTATTATTTTCGTAAATTTTTTCTTAATGTTATATAGTTTTTATTTACATTTTTATGCTGTTACTAATTTTTGTAATTGGTTATAGAAGAAAAAAAGGCAATCACACTTCTAGTTAAATCATTTTTTCAATCAGAGTAAATTCGGTAGACTCGATTTCACTTTTTATCATATTTTCGTATAGCACATGAAAAGTTGTAATTAATTGTGCAATTTCAAGAAGAAATTGCAAAAATGAAATACAGAGGCGAGTAGTCTCGATCTACTGACCTTCGAGTTATGAGCTCAACGCGCTACTACTGCGCCACGCTGCATATACTTTCTCTCTAGTGAATGCCACAAAATTGTTTTATCTTCAGTAGTGCAACATTTATCGGCCAAAATGAGAAAGACAAGATAGTAGCCTAGCAACAAAAACAGTTAGTCTCTTGGAGATTTCATATATAGACTATGTGTCTTGTTTGATCAGTTTTGCTCAATGCACAGAAGACCAAACCCGTTCGATTATTAAAGTTCTTGAGGAATAATCACTGAAAAAGTATTATTAACTTTTATTTTTATCATTTTTTATCAAGATATGATACAATTGACGAATTCTTTCAAAAATTTATCTGAATTCTTTTCTTATATCTCTTAAAGACGAACACAAATAACGTACTGTTCAAAAAAATACAGATTCAAGTTTTTCAAAAGGAAAATTGCTAATGTTATTTTCATCAAAGTTTCAAAAATGTGAAAACGTCTACTAAATCCGTTATCCCATAATTTGTTGCTTGTCTAATTTGAACCTTTATTGTTTTACTCTTAACTGTGACATACTACTGTTAATTTGTATATTCTCGATTGGATATATTTTTCGGCTGTTGATTATAAATTATAACATCTATGTTTATACTTGCAGACTTGTAGAAATCAATTGAATACAATCTTCGACATCATATGGATAAAATAGCAATTGCCAAGGAAATGGACATATTGTAACGTCAACTTTTATTTCTCGCGTATTTTTGGTTTGTTGATTGATATAGATGATTTTTTGATTGTCACAATTAAGTAAAAGTTCAATTTCAAACATAGTTTGATAACTTATATCCATAAAGTCTTTACAAGTTCGTGAGACAGCGTAAAAAGGGATTATTGTGTCATCACTGCGCCAACCATATGTTGATATTTTCATGTCAGTTTCATTCTGCGGGATTGATTCTGCTTTTCATATTATACCAAAGAAGCAATAGCATGCTGTTGTATTTTTCTTTACAAATAATCGAATTTTATGTTTGTCCAATGAATATTCGCATATTCCACGTACAAATGCATCACTTTTCCTTGAACCAATATGAATAGCGACACAACCATTCTCTTCAATACGAATATTACCAAGTGATTCTCCAAAATTTTCATTCTGTTTTATATGTAGCTCTGTTTCAGAGATACATATGTTAGTGACTAGGATTTTTGTTGGGTCTTCATAAATATTAATCAAAGGAGCAATAGTAGTAAGATCACGTCTTAGTTTTTCTAACATAGTTGTCCACGTACAAAGATCACTTTCAACATAGTCATCATCAATTCGAGCTTTTCGTAATCGTTCAGACAGATCATACAACTCTTTTGATACCTTACCTTAACAAATACATTATTATTATTGATAAACAAATCTATCATTTCATTTGTATTTACCTGTATGTGAACTAATCAATTTTTCTACTTGTTATCGTATTTCTTCTGCTGCTTGTTGAATTTTGATAATTGAATCTTGTTTCCATTTGTTAATTTGCTTAAGAAAACAATCATGATTTTTTTCTTGTTTTGCTTTGATCAGCAACCATTTGCTGTAGAGCATCATATTCGAAAAAAATTGCATCTAATTGATGACCAAGCATGTCTCGGTGTTCATTAACATGCTTTCGACAAAATATTTCTGAACATCCTTCACATTTGAAAATACCTACACCTTTAATACTGCACGTGGCACATGGAGTTTTTGTCGATGTGGAAGAAGCCATGCAAAATAGTTCTCTTCTATTGTAAATGATAAAAAAACAAACTCGTTCTCTTTTATGCTTTATATTCGGGCGGTAGAAAGTAAAGAGAAGACAGAGAATAGCATGTTGAATGAAGGCATGTGATATTGCTATTACGACCTCTCAACTCTACATACTTTCCTTAATAACTTATTTTGTTGCGTATACTTGTTGAAGTATAATGTAACATCATAGTGATCAATTTAGTTCGAGCTCATCAACCAATTGTTAGAAAGATGGGACACTAATTTGTTCCGAAAATGGACTTACTAATATTAATGATTACCTCGTATGTTTGTTTCTTCGACTTATTGTAATAAATGATCATCCATTCATCAAGTTTTACGAGAGAACATTCCCAACTATTCATCGCCGATCGAAGTGGTATTTCATCCGCAAGTAGAACTCAGTGAGAGTAGGAAAAGCCTAAAAGGATTTGTCTCCATAGACCTTCCTACTGGGGTTATGACCATTTTACGAAATTTCCTTTTTATGGAAAGCTATTCGTAGAAAAATCAGCAAGAAAGAACTTTCACTTGAAGTTTTGTCCATAAGTAGATTTTTGTGATCTGCAGAATATCCTGCAAGTTTCAGTCAAAACTGATGATTTATTCTGCAGATACTGAATGTTGCAAAACACGATCATATATCACAAAACAGTTATAGAAACGAGAGTGTGAGTGTAAAAGAAAGATCTACCCCCACATCCACAAAAACCCTCACACTCATACCCACACCCTATTAGTGGTGAGCTCAACATGTTCTTAATTGATTAAGAAATCTAATGTTGTCTAGTTAGGAAGAAGTCGATGAGCCGGGTTGTCTGACCATTGAGTGCCTTTTTTCAGACATTCGTTCTTCATAATCGGTGTCCGTGGTTCAATAATATTGTCACCGTCAAGACCAGCACCAGGAAAAATGAATGTGTTGAAGTTGATAATGGAACCATGTCCCACAATAATCGGCGCCAATTTAAAAATACACTGTTCGAATGTGTGCGCCTAGAAGAGATATGTTCGTAATTAGGTCAGAGCGAGAAAGACTGTAATCACTTACTTGAAGAAAAGCTCCTTCATTTATTCTTACATGTGCTTCAATCGCGATCAGACGATGCTCGGTGCTGTATATACTGTCGGACAGAATAACATCGTTGTCGATGATTTGAGCTCCAAGACCTCACCTAAAATAAATGATCCATTGAGTATCACCCACGAAGGGATTAAGCAGGCTTTGACATTCACTTGCCAACTTATCTAACAGTGCATAAAGCCAATCATCTACCATCTTTGTTGATGAATATCTAGTTGATTGAAATTGTGTGTAGCAGCGATTGAGCAAGCATACGAGAATTGAACAAACCATTGGAAACAGAATTGATGTTATAAAAATATTATTCTCCCTTAACCAGAAAATGAAAGATAGAACAAGTAGTAATGCCATTTTGAGTGGTATTTCTTGAAGAACGGACTCGAAGACAATCGATTTTCCTGTTAACTGAGATAGCTTAGTGTCTACGCGAGGAAGAACAAATGGCATAGAACAAGCTGGAATATCCAGAAGAATATTGTTGTTGACACATCGCGTGTCTCGAGTTATCCGTGTCAAAGTGCCAATCAGTGTGTCAACAGGAATGGATGTTCTGGGATGAACAGAGCATTCATTACCTAGAGTAACACCATTGCTCAATGACACAGAATCAACAGTACATTGACCTCTAGTATCGACATCGAATGGAACAAGTTGAACCTCATCGAACGTGGTCACATTATCACCAATGGAGAGAAGACGAGATGGAAAACAAAGAAAGGGTAAAACATTGGCCAATTTAATATTAGTGCCTTGTATATCGACATCAAGCCATGAAAGTATCCTTAGAGAGAAACTTTGATAGTCGTCGAGTAGTGCTGACAGAGAATAGACGAAAGATGAAACAATCAATTGACGCAGCCATAGACAACGAATATAAGACCATCAGTTCAAAGCATACGTGCTGATCTGTACAATACCAACACTGTATTTGAGTACAAGTAGGGCAATGCTGGCTGCTACGACGGTCCACACAAGCCAGCAAAGAGTGAGAGACAGAAGGAGTGGTTGCTTGGGCAGGTAGACTGCAGTGGCAAGTTTCAATGCGAAATCATGTAGAACAATCATAATGACAACGCACGTGAGCTGAAACAGTACACCAAGAGACGAATGAGATGACCTCGATAGACTCTGTGAAACTGAGCTGATCATCAAACCTTTAACAGTAGAATATGATTCAATCAAAGGCCCATCATTTATTTGCACGCCTTCGTAAAGAAAACTTCGAGTTCCAATTGAACACGAAGAATCAATCGAAATTGGATGAAGTTCAAAAGTTCGCCTTTGATATGAGATATAGTTGAAATAAACTTCATCGGTTACAAATGTCCCATCACCGATTTCGATAAGCCACGGAGCGTCGATAAATGTTGTATAAATATGTACACTGTTTCCGATGCGAGCACAGCATGCATGAAAATAAATGTTATAGAAGAGTGTGCGAACAAGAAGCCGAAGCCAAATAATTCTGTTTAGTGTTCATATTCGATTAAGAAACCACCATTGATAGTAGGTCAGAGAGAAGAGCTGCAGACGACATTCTTTCGCTATGGATGGAACCAAGAGGTATTGCCAAACGATGTAGGTAATTAGGTGACTTCATGAAATAAAAAGAATGGAAAAAAATATGGGCCACATAAACTTGTAAACTATGTAAATTGGAATCAACCTTTGGCAGATCAAGACAAGAATGCCAAGTGTTTCGATAACTAATGACGGTTTTAGATACGGAGACGAGTCATTCTCCTTCTGTGATTCATTTGCTTTCGTGTCATTATCATTGGTAAGCAACGATTCGAATACGGTGGCCAACTGATGTACAGATGGGTTGGATAGCAAAAGGCTAATTTCCATTCTGTTGTAAACTTCTGTACGAATAACGGAGAGAGCGCATATAGCTTCCACTGATGTGCCACCTAATTGACCGAATGAGTTGGTCACATCTACAATGTCTTGAGACAAATGAAAAGCATTGAAGAAGATAGTTTGTAGTTGTTCTTCTAACAATGCTGATGGCAATCTAATCTGACGGTGAACACGAGCAGGTTCGACACAAGGCAATCGCATTCGATCCAGTTTTCCACTTTGATTTAATGGCATTTGTTCTAATAAAATAAATCTTGATGGAATCATGTATGATGGCAGATGTTGACAACAATATTCACGTAATTGTTCCTCGTTCATATGACAATTTTGAACATAAGCAACCAAATGATCATCGCTCTCCTTGATGACGAGACAGGCAGATATCAAAGTCTCAAGCAAACATCGTTCAATCTCGCCTGGTTCAATACGCTGTCCATGTAGTTTGTTCTGATGATCTTTGCGGCCGATATAATGAAGTAAACCTCTATCGTCCATTCGAACAAGATCTCCTGTGCGATAGAATGAGTCCAAAAAAAGTTGCTCTTGTCAGATCTTCTCGATCATACTAGCCCGAAAATCGTTGAATGCCAGCAAGAAATAACTCGCCATCCATACCAGTCACTACTGGTTGATAGAACTCATCGAGTACTCGAACTTGCATTTTGGGAAACGGGATTTCGATAGGAATTAGACCCTGCTTGATCTCGTTCTTTATTATTCGATGGTAAATCGAAATGATTGCACATTCGACAGGTCCATACACATTGAAGAAGGAAGCGTTACTTGGATCGAGACGTTCAATTATCATGGAGAGAACTTTGGCCTGAATAGGTTCACCTAGCAATAAATTATGTCAGCAGAATCGCATATTCTTGTGAAAAAGAACAAAAGCAAGTTTTACTCAAACATACCACCGAAGCCAAACACTCGAATTCCATCCAAACGGGAAAGTTGTCGTATTTCTATGAGATAATGGCATAGAACAGACATGATTGATGGTACAACTGCAAAAAAGGTCATATTGTATCGTTGAATTGTTATTGACAGATATTGCAGATCCCATTGCCCTTCTGGATGAAGAAGAATCAGGGAGCTTCCAAGCACCAATGACCCCAGACATTCTTCGATATGTACATCAAATGAACATTGTACCATGCGAATTGCGACATCATGATCGCTTAGAATTGCAACATGTCTATAGAAGAACATACATGCCATAAAATTATTATGTGTGATTGGAACCTCAAAAAGATCAAAATGCAGAGTGATAATATTTGATATTCTAAGCATGACTCTCATTTAATAGTTTCGGTATACCAGTGGAACCACTCGTAAGGATTAGACTAAATCAAACTATTTTTTTGTATATAACTAAAACTTCTCATAAGCAGAAAGATCTTACTAAGCAAGATCATCGAGACTGTTGAAAGATAATAATCGATCTATGTCGATAATGGTTTGCCACAGTTCATCGTCGAATAAAAGAGCTGAAGAAAGATTCACAATGTAAACATCGAAGTCTTGTCAAGTTTGTCAATTGTCGCTAAATGAACAAGAACTAACTGAGCTCGCGTTTGCTTCACCAAACTAATGAGACGTTCCGATGGATCGTTAGGCAAATTCATGATGTAAGCAATTAAGATGTGGAAAGACGACTTTCGTCTGATTCAATGCTTGAATTAATGTCATTTCTTCCGGTAAAATCAGTGATAGCTCATAGATGAGTCGATCATTGATACAGTCGAACAACTGCTTTAAAATCAGAAGAAGTAGCCGAGCAATTTTGTCAATAGTCTTTGTTTGGAACAAATCGAACGATGCACACATTGTGACAGATAACCGATTGCTGATGATAATGTCATGTTGAATATGAAATGAAAAGTCAAACTTGGAAATAATCTCGTCTGAATCCTTATTGATTGGAAATGATAACGCTCGTAGAAAGACATCACTCAATTGAAATGAATCACGGTTGAGTTGAAATCGATTATATTGAAATTCGAACGAAAAATCCAGAAAAGCCGGCTTTGGAATGAGCGGATATTGTGCAAGAATGCGTTGCAGAAGAAAATAGGAGTGTTCCAGGTCATGTTTTCCCATGGTACGAACATCTTCAACAAGCGTAATGAAAGAATTTTCAAGATCAATTTGATATCTCAATGGAATGACATTGACAAATGAGCCAATGATGGAACTTAATTCGGGCTTGCTACGACTCTGAGTTTTCATACTGAAACACAAGTCACGCTGTCCATTTGTCAACTTGAACAGAAAGACATAGTAACAAGCCAGAACCAAATGTTCAAGCTCTGTACTAGTTGTCGAAGCGTAGGCTAGCATAGCTTGTGAAAGCTCATCGCCAAAGTCTAGTGAAACCGATATCGCGCGTCCTGGCCGGTACTCGCCGGCAACACGATATCGATTAAATAGCAACGGTATTTGCCGATCGAGAGCACATTCGTAAAGGGTGTCTAGCCAAAAGGCACTGGCAATAGTCATGGGCATATCCCGTTTGACGACGGCATCTAAATGAAACGAGAACATGAATATCGTAAGATAATAGAAGACAATAATCCTACAATCAATGTAACGTAAACCCGTGTCATTGTCTTTAATGAATTTATCACTTGTGTAGGCTTCATTGAGGCTTTGAAGAAAGATGTACCGAGATGGAATATCGCAGATGGCATGGTGAAAATTGAAAATGAGTACATTGCCTTCATAAAGCAAGTCTGTGGAAACAGTTTGTTTCTGATGAATAATATGAAATCGACAGACGAGACTATGAGATAGATCAAAATGATTCGGATTGCATCGTTCATCATGAATTATATTATTTAGTTCATTTTCAGTCTCAAATGAGCTTTCACCGACAATGAATAACTGTTGACACATATCGATCGGATCATTGATTTGCTGCATAAGTACGCCTTTCTCATCGACGAAAAGTACTGTTCGCATGACTCATGTTTCATAACGATCAGATTAAGAGATTGACGAAGTCGTTGAATCGATGGGCAAAAAGCATACTAATGTGATCATCAGGCCATATCTATTCTTGAGCGTATGAAGCACGAACTACAGAAAACGAAAAAGAATCATACAAGAGAAGTTTACCTGATCTCTATGATTCTGTAAATAACGAACCTCTCATATGCCATCAAAAGTCATTTCGATGGGAAGATTATATAACCGTTTCTCAGGTACTCATGTAAAAATAATTTGAATTTAACTATTTAAATCGCGTTAAAAATCCTTTTGTTAACGACATTTTCTCTGACAGAATATTAGAAATATCTCAATGATATAAATATTAGAAAATTCTTGTAATTTTTACCTAATTTTTTTAAATTCACTATCATATTTAATGGAACTTTTCTTAATTGGAAATCTCACATAACATACTGAAAGAGTTGTCATAGAAAATTGACAAAAATAATTTATCATCAATCATACCTGTGTGAATAATGCTAGGTAATCGATGAAACATCGGACGTTGTATTTCTTCCGTTTCTTCTGGAAGTATAATATATAGTTTCGCTATTGATGCCTTCATTTGATCTGTTCGATCGATGGACTTGCTAGCAAAGGGTTGAACAGAGAGAAATTCTACTCGACGAACTAATTTTTCTACAGTTATTTGATCAAATAAATCATTAGAGCAAGCCAATGAAAATGATATGGTATTAGGCTGAATCGATGGATCAAGAACAAATGTAAACATAAAATTAAACTTGGCCAAAGTATTTTTAAGTAGTATTGATACTGATTCGAGCTCGGTTTTATCAAAAAGTAATCGATTTAGTTTATGAAATTCATCTCTTTATCGATTTTCATTAACATATGAAATGCATAGATCACTTTGACCATTAGAAATTTTGAAGAGAAAAGCATAGAATGTGACACGACCAAGTTGAAATGGTGTTATTTGATGAGCGGAAGCATAGTCCAGAAAGGGACAAGAAAGATCTCCAAATGATCATTCAGCTACCGAGGTTAATATTGATCGTTTATGATATGATGAACGACATCGATCGACGGGAATTGTAAAATGTTTATTGATATCATATTCGACAAGTTATAATCTCCAGAATTCACGTGATAATGTCATATCGATTTCACGTTCATATAAAGAATAATCTATGTAGTTAAAAGCATCTTTCTCAATTGACAATGATCTATTCATATTGTAGACAATGGATAAATCGTCGAGAAATATTTGTTGAGACGATCGATCATATGGAATATGATGAAAAACAATAACTAAAACATCGTCTACATTAAGTAATTCTTCATTAGTACTATGTTTATTCATCATCTTTCGTCTAAGAACTTGACAATGAAATACGCGACCATTGGACACATCGAATAGATTTGGATTGATACCTATTTGATAAATCATCGAATGAAGATCTTCATCATTTTCAAATGTTTGAATAGGAGAGAAATGAAATGTTTCGTGACTATCCAAGACACGTTGAATAAAAATATCATCATCGGAATTGAGAAAAACAGATGTATGTAATACTTGCTGTTTTTCTAAAACCGATTGAAGAGCTCGACAAAGACGAACAAGTGAAAATGAATTAGTTACGACTCGAAATGCAATTAATTCATTATAGATGACCGCATTTTTACCAAAACGAACATATTCGTCGAGAGCGATACGTTCTTGTGCAAACAATGCTATGCCTAAAACAAAGAAAAAACTTCGCATGACTTGCAGCAAAACTCAGGAACAGGATCATTTACCTTCTTGTAAGTTTAAAGTAGACCACATGTATCGATTTTGTATTGTTTCATTCGATTGATATGTTAATAAACGTGCATGGCCTGATAGAGTTGGTTGATTTAGAAATAGACTGATATCGAGAGTATTTGATGATGAGAGTTCGGTTTGATATCGATTAAAAATTTGAATAAATTGAAGAGAATCTCCACCGATAGCATGAAAATTGGTAGTAGATGAACAATGATCAATATGACTTATAGTTTCACACCAAATTGATTCAATTTGATATTCTAATATTGATAAATGCATAGTTGTTGTTCCAATATCGAATAAATTCGAATCAAATTCAGGTGGTGGTAATTTTTTTGGATCAATTTTTCCATTCGTATTCAATGGAAGTTGATCAAATATAACAAATTTATTTCGGAATCATATTGGAGAAAAGATGTTTTTCACAATAAGCTTTAATTTGAGATACATCGATCATACTATGTGTCGATGAAGATGTAAGATAGGCTACCAGAAAACTCTGTTTGTTATGATCAATCATAATTACAATACAATTTTGAATAGAAACAGAAGATCCCATTAGGACACTTTCTATCATATATGCTTGAATGTGTTGATCACGAATTTGTATTTGAAAATTTCGACGATCTATAGATACATATTGATGATGTTCCTCTTGGGTGGCCCAGTCGTCTGCTTTCACGAAAAGATCATTGTCGTAGCGAACAAATATTTTTTTCAGTCCTTAATGGATCATTGAAATATATTTTAAAAAACATGGGGCCTGGATTTCAGATTATTTCATCGAATACTATTTTGTTCGTATTTCAAATTCATCAATCTTACCTCCAATCTAAATTTCACCTACTTGTCCAACATGTTTTATTGGTTGCTGTGTTTCATCACCAAGAACAATAAACTTTACTGTAGGTAACGGTGAACCAAGTGGAATAATTTCCGAGTCAGACAAATGTTGTGGATTGAGTACGTAAAAAGTGGTAACAATCAAACATTCGGTTGTATCATAGAGACAAGTAATGCAGTGTTCTCTGTCGAGATATTTAGCGAGCTTAGCCAAATGTTTAGGTTGTGGGGATTCACTTACAATAATACATTTGAGAATGACAATCAAGGGGGGAAAAGCTGATTCTGAGGGCATAGAATTATTGGAATCAGGCAGAATCAGTAGAATCACTCATGGTCAATAGAGTCACTGAAGCATCTCAATGATTCCGAGTAACTCCTAGTGACTCCACTCACTCTCAGTGATTCTAACTGGTTCCGCTGATTCAAACTCTTTCGAGTCAATTTTTATGCTGAACGCTTATCTGATATTGGGCTTTTGTTTATTAAGACGAAAGTCATAATAAGACACGGAGGAAACAACTGACTCCTTAGTATTGAAATCACTTGGAATCAACTCCTCTCGCCCCTCTTGATGACAATATAAGAATTATTCATCATTTACCAACGGTGCACAGAGTGCGTAATGAGACAAGTACATTACGTGGTAGTTGATCATTTAAATACGCCGTTAGCATACGGATTGTACTTGGACCTGCAATTATAGTAGTTACTTGATGTCGATGAATAGTTGAAATGATATATGACATATTCATGTGACTATTTGGTTTCAATAACACAACAGTCGCACCAAATAAAAGCCAATTAAGAATCTATATATTTAAAGAAGAATGTTTGTCTGTTCGCTATGCATTTGAAGACCGTACGAGCAAATGCTATGAAACTTTCCAGAAATGGTCTTTACAGCCAGGGGAAGGTCGACATGTATTTTTTTCCGAAAAAAACGAATCCTACGCATGCTACAGGCGATCTATGAAACTGACCAATAGGATTGCAGCATTCCAAAAAATTAAAATAGTTGATAGCGAAGGCGGTCGAAGGCCGTATGAGCGCTCATATACAACACTTCACATGTTCCATCTACCTATGCCGATCCTATGCTTGCTACAGGCAACCTAGGAAACTGACTAATAGGATTGCAGCATTCCAAAAAATTAAAATAATTGATAGCGAAGGCAGCCGAAGGCCGTCTGAACGCTCATCTATATACATAAAGAAATGTGTTTGTGTTTATTTTACTTACAACAATGACGTATGCATTTTTTCTTACGTACAAAGATGACGTCTTTGTTCTTTTTCATGACTCAGACATATGACGTATTAACGATATCTATATATACTATTTATACAATTTTACTCAATAATCAGCTGTATTACATTCTTGAATACATATGACTTCATTTCTTTGTCATTTGTTGTGTATGATGCCATGTATAACATTCCTCCTCATATAT
>CAJNSZ010000464.1:32194-76242 GCA_905329745.1 Rotaria sp. Silwood2
TCAACATTTTAGTGAAATTGTTTAGCTGAAAGTTGCCTATTGTTTGATATTTCTCTTGTTCTTCAAAATTATTATTTGTCTCTTGGGTCAGTGAACAATGAGACCTAAACAAAGAAGAGTGTGAGTGGATGCAGGCGGATTTCGGCGTCAGTGTTTGTCCCTTCTTCGCACTTGCACGCACACATATCTACATACCCTCATTTGATCGACAAATATGAAAACATACACCACCGAAAAATAAATATGAGCTGAAATAAATATTGCTAAAGAAATGGAATAAAATTGGAGACGATGTAGCTGAAACATTAGCTGATTTAGTTGAGAATTGTTTACAAGAATGCATAAACAAGCAGGGCTTTCCAATTGAATACTAATAGAATTATACAAGAAAAAAAATGAAAAGAATAAAAATTCATGTAGTTTCTTTCCGCTTTGATATTAGACAAAAGACATTATAGTATTATTAGTTATATTTAACTATACTCAATAGAGAGATCCAAATGTAATTGAGAAGGTTGAACCTGAAACTAATTCAACTTCATTCGTTTCATAATGCTTATGTCGTTTTATTGTGTGAAACTTGAAATGTACCAATAATTTTGAGCAAAATGCAAACTCAACAATTTTAATATTTCTACCTTAAGATTATCAAATATACTAGAAAACTTCAGCTACGTTTTGATTAAAGCATAAACTCGAAAGGTTGAATTATTGCAAATATATCAGGAAAACAAAGTTATTTGTCAACTGTACGGATAAGTTTTGAGCGTCTTTGTATGTGCAGTTTACACTTTTCGTTTGGTTATTTTGATGCAGTGTATCACAGAGGCAGCATTAATTGCTCAATTTTTGAAGTACTACAGAGTCTCCTTGTGAAATCCTTTGACAAGAGAAAAGCGACACGTTTGTTGCTAATTGAGCACTCTGTCATTTTATTTGAAATCTACCGTTATATCGCATCACCTAAAGAATTCCATTCAAAGCAGAGAACTGAGAAAGATGTTTGGCATTATATTTAACGAAACTTGAGAGTATACAAATGAAATTATTTATATCAGCGTGCAAAGTTGGGATTGGTGTGCTACACTCCTAGTGTTCTCTGCCGGTATTAAATTTCTCATTTCTTGTAGAAATGTTAAATAGACATCTGTCGATAGCGGTTCACAATGTAACTCCATCATTTCAGAGCGAAGTGTTTGCAGCATCACCGGACTATTGGTACAGCATAATCTGTATAATTCCGTTAATTTTCGTCCATCCATTTGCTGGCATACTGGCACCATTTGATTTAGTTGTTTATCAAGTAGAAAATGACGAACATTAGTCGGAGTCCATTGAAAGACATCGTTCGGATATGAGTAGGTGGTACATTCTATTCTAAAATGATAATTGTGAAATCAAATATTTCGATTGCCTGATTTTTCGAAACAATGTTCAATATGATAAACTACCAACTGTCACTTCGTTAAAAGTCCTTGATGCTTTTACTACATAGCGAAAAAATCGAACCCGATAGGAGTATCAAAAACAGCTTCTTGCATTCAGATTCTGTGACAGATTTCATTCTGTAGAACCTTCAGAAGAGAACTTTTACATAATGATAACATTGAATAATCGAGAGAAAGTCGTCGACCCACTTAGGTCTCACATGTACACAGCCTAGGAACAGAATTTACTAAAGAACTTTCGTATTAGATATTGATGATGGAGAATGGCGAAAGAAGATGGCAATTTAGTTGTCAATTAGAAATGGAGCCATCTATTTTGTGAGTAAAAACTTTTCAAGATTATTCTGACAAAGGGCTATCCAATGCAATCTCTTCCATTTGGTTTTGAACCGATGTCGTGAACAAGAGCTGTCTGAGTGTCAACGACCAAACTCAATGTCGGACCACGAGAGACGTTCGTTGAGGTACTTCAAATAGAGAAGAAAGTCAATCAGTTTCTTCCATTTAATATCATTAGAATTCAAGTTTCCCGGTGATTCTCCACATTTTTATACTTTAGACCTGTAGAAACGCTAAGCTGCTGCCTAATTATGCTAACGATAGGACATAATACACATGTAAAGCGAAGGTGAGAGGATTTAAGAAAAGAGTGCTTCGACATTAAACACATCTATTCATTCCTTTGTTAAAATAAACATTTTACAGTCGAGTTTCTCTTAATTCACTATGAGAAAGATTTATCAACCGCTTTCATTAAACAAAAATCATTGTTACTGGAATCGTTCTTACCTCACTATTGGTGTTTCACTCATATTTGAATACGAAACAATCGCTGAAATTTTTTTCTCATCGACTAGATTTCGATGGAGTTCTGATACTAGTTGAGTATAGGCAGTATCGAAATTGACTTTCATAAAATCCACATACATTCGACCTGATATTAAAAATGCCAACCATCCTTGTGGTTTGTAGCCGGCCTGTACTCGTAGTGGAATTAAGCCACGTCGTTTTTCAAATGCATATTGAGCTTCGGCTTGGCAATAGGGACTTACGCAGTAATTATCACTCATGCATATTATAACGTAACGCGACTGTTCAATGGCATCAGCCATTGCTTGCATCATTACACCATACATTCGCTCGAGATCAATCCATACACGAAAATTATCAGCAATCAAAGTGTCGTGAATTCGGCGACATATTTCTTTGTCTTTGTGAGAATAAGATATCATAGCATCGTATTGAAATTTGGATTCAGTTGCCTCATACTTCGGAAATAATCGCCATAGAATACCATTAGCAACTTTCTGAAAATCAGGTGCTTTCGAAGATGTGATCAGTATATTTAGATACTGAATAAAGCTGTTGTTTTTTTGGAGTAATAATTGGGCTTCATTGTTAAAAGTTAATGACATGAGAATTTTGAGTGCACGCAACTGTACTTTTGTACCATCAAACTGAGTTTCAGTTGCGCATCGAACAAGAAGAGGAATACCATCCGTTTGTTTTACAAATTCCTCTTTGATTTGATCATGTTGTATAAGAACTATAAATAAATAGAGACTAGTCACAGAGAAAAAGAGCGAAATAGAGTAAGCGGTTGGTTTGTTTCATATCATAGAAAACATATCTCTTCAACACTGTAACAATGAATACCAAAGGATTCAACTATTTGATAGGAATAGTGTCCAAGCAGATATAAGTTCTTCTAGATTGCATGCGTATTATTTGCGCTAGCTTAAGTAAGATACGACCATTTACTTATGATTATCGAAGAGAAATTGCGGTCATCAATTTCTATTGGACCCTGTGATGAACTGAATGAATTTGTGAACATTAGCAATTCAGTAGCACGTAGAAAAATTTTTCCAGAGAACTTCATCACAAGTGTGGTTCAACAAAAATATGCATCCAACAATCGATCCAATGCTTGAATGATTTTAGTCGAGAAAAAATGGACTTCATCAAGCTGATCTTGGCTTTTTGTTGAACTAATCCAGAGCTACAAAATGCACGATCCTTTTTATAAATACAGGTTTAAATCAGCAAAGATACTAAATTAGCCTAATCAGGACTATATATGCAGTGCTGTCCTGAGTGGACAAACTCCGTTCCTTACATTTGAACCCAATTAACTAAACTTAAGATTCTTCTATTTATTGGAATTCTCAAAGCTATACAAATGTAGCATTATATGCTCGTGGTTTGAAAACTCTTCATTATTCCGGCTTCATCATTCAGCTACTTCTATAAGAATGGTCTAGTTTCATATGGGCTACTGATGAGTACAACTACTATGAAAGAACTGTATCAGTTATCGGGATTTATTTCCTATGATGTGCGATACCTCTCTATCAATGGTTTATCATTTTCACAAAATAGAAAAAAGGATACATGCATTGAAACTATGTAGCATAGCATTGCTGTAGAAAGACTCAGTCTTGTCGATCATTAGCATTGAGAAATTTGTTTAGCTGAACATTTGCGATTTTTCTACTGCATCCAAAAATCTTTTACAGCTTACTTTTCAAACTGAGCAGCAAATTTTCTAAACGCTGCTTTAGTCCAATACCATCAATAGATTTTTTCAAGTAGGTGATAAATACAGTTGTGATCTGGGCTGGATTTGCCAATTGTTTGATATCATTATCCGTAAGGATAGCAGCTAGTGCTCGATAAGTATGAAATTGAGTTTTATCGAAACTAGCTTGAGTAAGTTTGATGAGAGTCGGTACGGTGTTATTCTCTTTTAGTTTATCACGTAGTTCGGGCAAGAATGTCATTGTATATATGTAGAGAGTAGCATAGCAGAACAGCTGACTTACTCGTTTCTGTCGCTTATCCGATGTCGCGTTAAGACTCGCGAGGCGCCACAATTCTTTTCCTTGAATAATGTCGAGCACACACTCAAGGATTTTCTTGTGTTGTACATTGTAAACAGGAAGAAGACGTTGATTTGCACAATTTTGGCAAAGCAAGATCAAAGAAAAGACACATAAAATCACAGGTTCTTTCCAATCATCAATTGATGGTAAAAAATGTTCCAAAATTTCTGGCGCCAGGCTTAGCGTTTCTTGTGCTGTTGCCAATGCAACTTCTTCGTGGCGTTGACCCCAATGTGAAACAACGTACTTAGGACAAGTGACAAGAATGAGCTTTTGAAAATGTGTAAGTTCATCTTGTTTAACCGATAGCTGTAAAAATGAACTCTTATATTCTACTGATTTGACGAAGTCAACTATGGGAATTATCAGAGTCGAAAGAATTGGGTCATCTTGGACAGTCGGACGATCTTCTTGAAACTTCTGGTATGCATCAATCATATGTTCGATACTGCCAATTAAACTAGGATTTGACCTACGCGAAAGAATCTTTAGAGATTTGATCAAGCATGCGGTTAGATTCGGGTCCGCAAAAAACTGTTGAACGAGATGAATGTTTTCGTCAGTGACATTGTTCATCATTTGTGAAAATAATTGACTGATATGATACGATAAGTCCAAATTGTCTGCAGATTCTTCAATAATATCGATAAATATATTTCGAATATGAACGAAGAAAGAATGATCAATGATATGAGCATACATACAATTCACTTCAATAAGTGCACTAACGACTTTGATTAGATATTGATGATCGTCTGTTGGCGTCCTTCTCATAATGTCATCAAAATGAGCCCTCAATTTCTTCTCATCACCAAAATCCAATTCACGAAGTGTTGATAGAATTGTTGAAGTCATATTAGTACAACTGTTTTCGTTTAGTTTTCTATCAATCGATGAATTGAAGAAATAAGATTTGACTTCATAAGACGAAACAAATAAAAAGAGAGCCACTTCTTTCTACTCAGCTCGCAACACCAGTTGTATATATACCGTGTCATACTGTGAGCGCATAGCGACGAATGCAATGCTTTTACTTACGTTACAGTGCTCATAAACTCTTTTTTTCCGTTCTTTATCATCATCCTGAGAATACTTTTATTGTTCCATTTGTCGCATGGCAACTTCTTTTTCTTTCCTATCATACCTTATGCTAGTTGTGTTACGCTCAGAAAGTGTTCTAAAACAAATTCAAGTTATGCAGCCTCAAAATAATTTTTTCTATAAGATGGTAGCAAAAAAAAGAAGAAAAAGAAGTATTTAAGTCTTTTTGATAGCTCTATTTCAAGCAACAATCTATCCATTAAACAATATGAATGGGCATACACACGATTCAGAACATTGGTTTTCAACTTCAAGCTTCACTCATATTCATATAGAATTTGTGGGACTGAGCATTTTTTGTCATGAAAAGTTTTCTTCAAAGTGAAATGCTAAAAAGATATCATGACGTTAGCTTGTGATCACGTAGATTTTTTTATCAATTTTTATCGTTTGCAATCTCATTGTTTCTTCATGTAGAATGTATAAAGAAAATAACATCGTGTATACAACAATCCTGAGACCACACTTCACATTCTAGAAAAAAAGTCCTCTTGAAAACTCCATAAGGATTTCCGATTTCGTTACTGTCTGAAATCCTTTAAGAATTTTAGAAGATCGATATTTGAATTTTCAGAAACCGTTAATTACTCCTGTAAAAGGATTAATTAATGGTTTCCAAGTGCAGGAAAATCTTAAGAGTGTTATGTTCTCGGAAGATTCGAACATAAATAAAATAGATCAGCGTGCTTTAATAAATATTACACGAAACCTGTCGAATGTGCCATTAAACGTCAAATTAATAAAGATTCTGTCAAAAGACGCTGATTATAAAAATAATCGATGTATTTTTTAAATATCTGTAGTCACTACATTCTCTGTTGATTGCAACCTAAATATTGAAAAAAATAGAGTTTGAATGTAAGTACGGTTATCCACTTACGTATGAAACACTTGAACTGGTTTTAGTTAAACTAACTTAACTATATTCAGGGCAATACAAGCGAACGCCGGATACGATTCAATACGATCGACTTGTGAGATCAGAAACAGACTATCTCAAATTAAGTCATATCGGAAGCTTATTTTTTTCCCTATGGGATCTTGGCGCAGTTTGGAAGAATCTTGATTCCAGCTATTTACTCAGAAGTTGTTCAACGTCGGCTTCGAAAGCTTCCAGCATATCTCGACAGTTCGAACTTATTGCACAGAGTCAGATCCTTACTGGAATCTATCAGATAATCCATGGCTTCTTACAGTGCTACTTGCATGATCACAAATAAGTTTGAATCGATGCATCTGGAGAACATCGAAAGGAAGAGTCTTGTAACTTTTAGGTAATATCTAATTAAACAAACGAATTATGTAACACTTATGAGTTTGTGTTTAAGTCATTCAGCTTTTTGCATTTTATGAGTAACATATTGGTGGGTACTGCACAATTAAAAGGTCCTCTTTTTTAGATAGGTTCGAGAGAATTGATAAACCCTCGAAGTTCTCTGTTTTCAAGAATTGAACCAATAAAGAGTTTGTAGCTGACAATATGAGCTAATTTTCAGTGAAATGAAAATGTTCATACAATTAAAATACAAGCAAGCTATTCATATAACATTAGGTAACACATATCCATGCATTTTTAAGAGAAAAATCTTTCATCGGATATATCAGTTGATAAAATGAAAGAAGGTCGCAGGTGCGGATTTTTCTTTCACTCACACCCCACACTCTCCGTACAAGATACAGAGAAATACGATCTTTTACGGAGAGACATTGAGTTAAACAGAGACTGTACACGGTCTTCCAGTGTGAAATCTATAAAGGGCTACATCTACGGTAGTAATACTGAGCTATACAAAAAACACCAATATACGACGAGTTACGGTTTTTTGTAACGGTGTTTGTTTGACCTAGGATGCTTAGAAGTGGCAATTATTATTATTATACTATTGAATTGCTCGATCCATTGTTCCATGGTGTATACATGAACATGTCATGTAACAACTATCAAGTGTTAGACAGTAAGTCTGAACATAATATTATGATAAGCTAAAATCACTTTATTTGAGTAATATGATAAAAAGTTTTTGCAATAGAAATAGCACTACTATTACTAATGTAGATAGTTGTATTCATTTCTATTTTATCTTTACAAATCAATATATATATGTAGCATAAATTTCGTTCCAAACATGAAAGAAACACAGAATAATATGAATGATGCAGAATCGGTACGTTTTCAAGCTCAAGATTTCTAATTAAAACATCGAAATTTCGAGCATAAATTCTGTAAAATCATTATAGTATTATTTGTGACCGCATATCATTGACACTATTTGAATAATTCAGCATGTATCAACATATCACACAAAAAATTTTCTGTTCACTGTGGTAAATTATCATTTGAGCTAAAAAATGAAATGTTAAGAATAGTATAGAAGAATAAAAGCGAACATAGTTATAAAAATGCAACCATTGAACAAATTTGACAAAATTTCTGTAGAGAATATCTATATCATTGCAATTATAAAATGAGATTAGTTAGATAAGTGCCGCATATTCAAAAACGATTTTTGTTAATAAACATTAATGTCAAGTTTTATATTACAAGGAAATTGGTTTAGTGACACAAATCGCTGTTATACATCAAGTTATTTCTTTCAGTTATTTAGCACTTTTATTGAAACACTTTTATACTTAGAGGTGCATATTTGCATATCTCTATCCCTTCAGTCTAGGATCAAGTGAATCAAGTCTCGATCAACGTTATTTGTTGAATATCTTGACATAATAAGACTATCAGTAACAGATATTATATTGCCTATATCAAAAAGTACATCATAATAGCATCCTCCCCGACATCATTTTTTTTTACTGAACATCTAAGTAAGTCAACTCTAGTTTAATTGTATACTGAGCACTTATTAACAAGTAAACGAATCATAGTAACACTCAAATGGTTGCATGATAAGTGAAAATTACCATTAATATCATAATACGTTCAGATATAATATTAAATATATAGCTTCTTCCTGGTCCCTTGAGTAATACGCTATCGAAAATCTTTTCTAGTTGTCTCATTGAAAAGTGAAAATATCCATGAGTAACAAGCGTGATCTAGAAAGAAAATTCAGTTCATTTATTTTCTTATTGCTTATTATTACGAAAAAAGTCTGAGTTTAGTGGTTCCATTAAGTTTCAATAATTAGACGTTCTTTTGTCCTATCTGTTTTTCTCTTCACGAGATAGAAATATCGTTAATCATTTATCTACATTCTTTTCTGAAGAAATCCTCGCAAATTAAAAAAAAACAATATGACACTTACAATGAAGGTGTTTGTGTTGTCAGTTAAAGAGATGACACATATTCGGGTCAAATGAAAGCTCTCATCATTAAACCAACAAGGTTAAAATATTAGCGGCTGTTGGCTTGCCTAGAGAGAGATATTTGATTTTTACAGTACTCATGGTTTGGATATATTGGAACATTAAGATTATTTACATGAATTTTTTATGCAATCAACTGAGTATTTCAATAGTAGGCTACAAAACTCTTTCTGAAATTTGCCAATAGCATTAAAATCACATTAGTGTCGATGTCTTCTGGAACTTAAGTAATATCAATATGAATAAAGATCAGTTAGCAGTTATCAAGATGTAGGTGAGACACAATTGATTATCTACACCCACACCCATATGTGCTATCTCTTTAACTGGCAACACAAACACCTCAATTGTTAGTGTGGTATGAGTAACGGTGAGCTTTTTTGAAAAGTTTTTGATATCAATCAAGTTATAGTGATCATTATACGTAAGACAGACAGAAAAAAAAGGCCAGATTCATTCATCAAGAATTAGAACAGCAATGTTCAAATAATTGTTCTTCGGTCAAAGAGTTTGATGAATGAACTTTGCTACGAGTGTGCTTAAAGGATGAATTATCTAAGATAGTTATAGTTTCACTTTCGACTAATTATAAAAATTATTTTAAGTCTTCAACAAATTAATAAACTAGAGAAAATCTCATCACACAAGAGAAAAGTAGATAGAGACACTTCTGCAAAAATTATGTTGTCATTTTCAGAATAGATTAGATTCTTGTAACAATTCTCAATTCTTATAGAATATCGTTGTTGCTTTTGATCAAAGTCCCTTTTTAAACTTCGATACGATAAATCGATTCAGATAAAGATAAATTGAGTGTCGTGGTTCAATTAAAACATTCTCAGTAATTGCAGTGCTGATTATAGTTTTCTAAGTATTAGTAAGTTGTGAGATAATTAGTAGTTTGCCATTTTCTTTGACCGATCTCTACATTAATCGTAATATTTATAAATATATTCTCCGAACAATTTACTTCGTCAGTTATTTTAAATATGCAATTTAAATTTCTCATTATAAAAGGAATAAACTTTAAATCTTCTAACAAGAGGATATTCATTTCTTCACTGAGATACTGCCATTCTTGATGAATAACATTTGACAATGCAGCAAACTGGTAACTGAGAAGCAACAAATTAATATTGAGATTTTTCAATAAGATGAAGTATTTAAAATAAAAAACACATAAATAGAGCAAATGAGATTAGATAAATCAATAGCGAAGTTATACGAAAATACGTTTTTGGGTAGAATTTTTGCGAAGCCGTATACATTTGTCAATTCATCGTTTACACAATCTGTTTGTTAATTATTGCCAAGCGTTTTCATCAAAATTATTAAAATCGTTTAGAATTTTTGATTAATTGCCAAAAATGCGCTAAAACATTAGAAATATGTTAAAAAAACTTGTCAGTACTATCCCATGAGGGATCAAAGTGTGAAACTCACAAACTCTGACTCTTGTCAATTTATCGTATATTGTCAGATGAACTAAAATAATTTAACTTATTTAAAAATATACTGAAGAAATAAAGAAATCACCATTATAACAATTTTTATAGTTGATAGAACCCCTCTGAAATGTTATCACTGCAAAAAAGTTTGCATTTAGAATTACTATTTTGGCCTATTTTTTAGATTCATTTAACATCCTTATACTGCAAAAACTTATTTGTATTGTCAAGTACACCTTCAATACTTCGATTTTTTGCTCCTAATGATAATATATATTATGCATGACATAAAAAGTGGCAAATATTATTTTATTTTTCGTGTGGTCGGTTCAACCACCATATTATGCTGCTATGCACATCGATTTATTTGTTCAGTAAGCTTCTGATCAGACCATCCTTTCTCTCAACAAACTTTGAGATATACTGTTGAGTTTTGCTTAAACTTAAGAATTCACTCAGTTCATATTTTTCTGTGTACATCCTATTACAACTCTGATAGATCAATAATACCATCGCCCTACTGGCTGACACCTACAATGAGATTCTTTCGCTATATTAAGTACCAAAACCTGTATATTTAGACTAGTTAGAATCTATGGTAACAGTCTTTGATACATAGAATGCTTTGGAAGATTCTAGAAAGTTCAAAACAATCTAAGCATTGTCATAACTGATGCGTCTTTCTGTGTTGCTACGAAAATTTGCTCGCTGATCGTTAGTTTTTGCCACTCACCCCCTCTCCAATCTCACTGTGGTTACTACAGTCTAGAGGGTGGGAGCTGCAAAAACCTCGATTTAAACTTTCATCCACCATAAAATCTTCGAAATTATATCAGTTCCACGAAATTATTAATTTTAAACTGTTTTAACGTGTTTTTAACCACTAATCATATGTTTTCACAGTTTCAATATTGAGATGTTTCAATGCCATTTTAACCGCTATCGTATCTGCCTCAGTAGAAAAGTAAGTAACATATCTATTGATGAAGAAAAGTATGACAGAAACATCTTTATCGAATAAAAGAACAAGAAGGGAAAAGAACATTAGTAATGAAGTGCATTATGCAAGAAAAATGCACTTATATAACTCTAGAGAGAAAAAGTCTTATAGACTGCCTTTGAAGAAAATCTAGGGCATAGTATAATCAAGTAGTTGAAATCTGTATGTGATCACAGTTACTATTACTGTGTTTTCATCAATCTAAAAGTTTTGGTTTAAGACATATGTAATTGCATAGAATTAATTTTCAGCTAAAGTATGTTAGTGTCAGCTTCTTGAAATCTTTAACCATACCGTTGGGGAGAAAATGTAAAGAATATGTCAAAATATCAAGATGTCTCACCCATGAGAAATATTCTATTAAATAAACTGCAGCAGAGAAAATAACTCTCATTTCTATTATTTTCAGACTTCTTGAACAGATTACTTGGTTTTTTTCATTTAGCACAGAAATGTCGTCGTTTGATGCAAATCTTATTATTGCATTCCAGAATGCTTTGTTACAAATAAATCGTTATTTAGCTATTTTTATTTTTGTCTTTGGTTTCGTAGGCAATATTGCCAATATCTTGGTTCTATCACAACGATGTCTTCGTTCAAATCCTTGTGCGCGTTTTTTTCTTTTTTCATCTGCCGCCAATATTGTTGCTGTCTGTTCTGGTCTTATTTCTCGCTTTTTATCCACTTGGGCTATGGATCTTACAAATACCAATCCATTTCTCTGTAAGCTTCGTGGTTTTCTGGTGTTCAGTTCAATTACATGTGGCTTTTGGCTCATGGTATTGGCTACTGTTGATCGATGGCTCTCATCGAGCTCTGATGCCAATCGTCGACAATACAGCACCTTACAAAATGCACACCGTGGTATGATTATCGTTGTAATCTTGTCGGTGGCCATTCAAGCACATCATCTCTATTGCTTCGAAGCCAATCTTACTAGTGGTCCACTGAAATGCTATACTGGAACACCAATGTGTCGTCTTCTCTCTGATCTAACATTTGTAGTTGGGGCTCTTATATTTCCATTGGTAGCCATGATCATATTTAGTTTAATGACCATAGTGAATGTACGTCGAGCACATATTCGTGTGCAGATGATTGCTACAAATCAAACAAGTCATATCATTCCACAAATTCCAATCATCACGACCGCACAAGAAAATCAACGCAAAAGAACAGATCGTCAACTATTGATAATGCTTTTTGTTCAAGTGTTTCTCATCGTTCTGTTCACGCTCCCATTGGCCATACAAAAATTTTATTCAACAACAACGGCCGATATACTCAAATCACCATTGCAAAATACCATTGAAACCTTTCTTTTCAATCTCTTTTTGCTTCTCTATTATCTTGCTTGTGGATTGCCGTTCTATGTGAATACATTAAGTGGAGGAGTAATATTTCGAAAAGCTGTGATTAGTTTGATAAACAACGTAAATCGAAAAATTTTCTGTCGACGAGTATAATTTTCTTTATCAAAATAAAGACTGCCATGATGAAGATTGATATTTAGGCTATATGATTAAAAGACCTCATCTGGGTTCAGTTAAAGTTGATTCGTGTCACGCTAGCATCGGAATCAGAAAGATGAAAACAAATTTTAAATAATCAATATATTCCGTATAAATAAAAGCAGTCAGGCAGTATTGTGATAGCATCAACTGAACATGGATCTGTCTTTTTAGTACATTCAAGTAAATGCACGGATAATTCGTTAGTAAAGGGTATTAAAACGAGCAAATGGTGCTCATTCCTGAATTCGATATTGATCATCTAATAATTTGCACTTCTATTGTAATACCCATCGATCAATTTTGATTACGGCAATAAACTCTCTAAGGTTAAATGAAGATTGAGCAACCGTTGAACGAAATGTTTTCATGTATCTATATAATACATTAGTATTGAGGCGTTTTATTTTAGTTTTTCTCAAGAAAAAATTCTGTCTGATTAATCCCTGCAGAATTAAAATCCCAATCACATGTCTACCACTACCTGTGACTTATCCTGAAGGACAGAGAGAGACTTTACTCTTCTTGCTATATGCTTCAACAATTATTTCCAATTGTATTTCACAAAATTCTCCATCGATCAACCATACTATGACTTTGTGGCTGTTTTCCAACGTTTCAAACTTTTATTTCGAAGCTACCTGTAAAATGAATAACAACCAGTCAAAAATGAATTCAATAGGGCCATTATCATGTTGTTTAGAAGACGTCTCTACGTCTATTCAAATCACTCGTGAAATGTTTGACGTAATTTTCTCGAATACTTTAGATACGGAAACTAGCACATTTCGCTGAGTACTGACAAACAATCTCTGGCTTGTTATTCTTGTCACATCAGACTGATAGAAGTACAATGAGTCTTGCACCATTCGAAAAACGACATCAAAAAGTTTGAGACGAAATATATGAACTTCTTCCAATTACTCTCAAAATAAAGTTTAACCATCCAATTTGTCGTCAGAAAAAAATTAATTTTTTTAATTTTTTCATGGTGCATCAATGTATATTCAGGAACCATAAAGTTAGGGACATCTGTTAACGAGTGGTAAAAATAACTCGAATGTTCAAAAACTTCACCAGACTGACCTTATTTAAAAACAACTAGAAGCGCTGGTCTGTTGATATTGCCGTATGTGGATGACTTGCACATTGGTCTATCTAAACATATCATAATTACTACTTGATTGATGACTAGAGCGATCATATGGAAGTATTTTCTAGACTGCCGAAATGATGTTGTTGGATTATCAAAAAAACTGATCATCATTCAGCAATATGTTCTCGTTTTTTAAGACCAATTTCATGTAAATATTTCAGAACAATGCTTCATCCTCCGTTATGATATTTGAAGGGGTTTATGGTTTTGAAGAAGAACAATGAAATATGCGATCACGAACTTTGGTATCATCGAAAACTCGTTAATGAGCTTTAATTAGATATCAAAGTTTTTTTCAGCACACTTTAGTCATGTATATGTGTATGCGATTGTGCAAGCTGCTATAACCCTGTAATTCAAATGTGAGCAGTGTCTCCCATTTTTAGAATTCTGATTCAACTATTCTTGATAACTAGACATTTAACTATTTGAATAATTTTGTCCTTTACTGCTGAGATCACGATCAATAGTTTAATTCTCTTCATCTAAATCAAAGCACCATTCTAAACCGTAGTGGATGATAAAGTGTTATCGTCGTAAACTGTTGTCACGTACTCATAAATATTGAGTCACAATTGCTCTTGTAGAATAAAGAGATTTTCTCGCTGACCGACGTGTGGCTTTTTGATATATTAGCAGTACCGTTAGGATTATCTATAAAGTGTTGTTATATTATTGCTCTAGCTACCAGTCGAGTAGTGCTCATGATATCCTTCGATAGATCACTGTGCGAAGTATCCACAACTAAAAATATCAATAGGTTAAGGCTTCTAGCTGCTTTTGAATAAAATCAGTCGAAAAACATTTTGAACACCTTACATGAATGAAGGTCCTCGTATTTTGTTAAAATGTAGCTTGATACTCATCGCATAGGCTTCGCCATTTGTAATCACAAGATTTGTCGTGAAATTCTCTATCAATTAACAGAAATCAGTTTCCTCTAAATTCGAAGAATAAAACAGTATACGTCTAATAATGTCTGTTGTCAGCGTAGTCAACTTTCAAACATTTAAACTAGTCTTTTCAGTTCTAGTCATTGAGAATGGCAATTAATAGACAGAATTTAGAGGAATTTCATAACTCCAGATGAGTTCTATCTTTCAAGAATTGGAGAGCAGCCCTTGAGAGTGTAAGCGTTCAGTTGAACAAAAGATCTGACTCGGACATACACATCACACACCCACACTCTCGTCTCATGATCTCCGGCGAGAATATATTTTTGAAGTTGATTAGTATCAGAGACGAGCACAGAACAGGACGATCCTGCAGTCCTGGTGTCCTGTCCTGTCCTGTTCTGTAGGACAGGACAGGTCAGAACAAGTTGTACTATGCTCATCCTGAATCGAATCTGTACATTTTTTTAAAATCTTCTTTTCTTTTCATGAACGCGTTATTAATAATAAAGGGACGAATGTTCCTTCCAGGAGCTGTTCCATGATTTCAATAAAAATCTGCATAAGATTTTATATACGAATCTCAGTTTTCATTTGAACTTAGATAATATTAGCGATTATAGAGAGGAAAAATTAGTTTTTCAGTGACTAAAAAACGAAACACTAAATCTTTCAAGACTCATGGATGTTTAAGTACAAGTTTTCATTGGAAAATTGTGTTGATTCATAAGTGCAACATGAGGTTTTAGCCTTTTCAGAGTGATGTTACTCAGCATAACAACAAGATATCTGACAAATGACCCAATGAGTTTCTAAACGATCTATTGATACATAATGCTATCATGAGGACAATTTTGCTAAGAAGAAATACTCAGACTGATGAAGAAATCGAAAGCGACGAGGATTTTCTTTGATGTTTTGCGCATAAATAGGTCTGAAGATCCTTAGAGCGTGCTGAAATTTTCAGCCAGATTTATGCTTTCCTCTATAGATACCATATGTCGAAGAAAAGTTACCTTTCTGAGAATTTTTGTGAAATGTGAGAACTTTTTCTGTATCAAATATCTGAACGAGAAAGCATCCAATACGACTGAAAATTTCAGAGAACTTTTGTGATCATTAAACTTACTCATAATCAAATTTTAGATCAAAATTCCTTTTTTCCTATTTTTCTATACGGTTAAATACTCCTTTCAAGGTAGATTCCATAACTAACGAAGAACGACGAGCTAACGCTTTTTAGCTAAAGTATGAGCATACTGAGGGTTCATAATCTACATTTCTGTGACCAGATACTTTTCGTTGCAAAGAAAAACTCTTTCGAATTTTAACAGTCACAGTAGCACGTTAGAATTGTCGTATAGTTTGTTGAATCTATAAATAAGTGGTTATTTACAGTGTACTTATTGTGTTTGAAAATTATATTAATAATACTAGCTATAATATAACTAATACAGTCTTACGTACTTTGGTCTTTGAAAGTAAAAGTAAGAATTCCCATGTTTACTTTTCAGTCATCTACGAAAGCGGAATAAATCAGCAGAAAAAAAACAGAACAAAAAATCTGATGTCTTGTTCTGCCTTCCGCCAGGACAGAGGTAGCTGACAGGACAGAAAAGTTGTCCTGTGCTCATCTTTTATTAGTATATGCATAAAATTATCAGCAAATTCTTAACGGTTCAACGACCATTGTTCAATCAAGTGTTTAATGCGCATAAAACACTATTTAATTAGGGCCAAAGATAGTAGGTTAGTTCGAATCTCAATTTGCATGAGCCAGTTCTCTCACAAATTTGCTATAGCTCAGGTGCTTGAACGGTTAGGAGAGAAAATGCTGTTATGTGTACAAATACTTGCTAGAATAATATTGATCGTTGCCATTAGATGTCACATTATTCCACTACGATAAAATGTACAGTTCCGGATAAAGACGTCTGTCCTCTCTTCTTAATTGGATGTGTGAGTACCATTTTCATCCATACCCTCACCCTACTTCAGAATTTCAAATCAAATAGAAGTAAAAAAGTCATATTGAAATCCCAATGTAACGATCCAAGGATTCAGATGATGAACTTAAAAATCCAGCAGATCAAAAGTTAAAATAACCAGTATCGGAGAAATCAATCCCAAAACCAAGAGACAATCTTAAAATTTGAAAGCCTTCTTCTCTTAAGATGGCTTCTATATCGTCAAATGTTTGGGATAGTATGAAGCATACTGAGGAGAGACACAGTAGTGGCTAGTAAATGGAAAAATGGCATTTGTTCTTTATGAATCTGTAGGATAAAATAACGAAAAGACGCATTGTAGCGCGAAACAGACATTGAGTTTTGAAGTAGGCTTCACATAGACAGCCAAAGACACTGGTAAAATGATTCAATTAACGTTCTTATTTTCTATGCATTGTTAAACTGGATTGATAATGAGTGTAGAAGTACAGGATGTCCAAATAGTCACGATACACTCAAAAAATCTTGAATTTCTTCGTCATCTTTTGACCAAATAGGGTGATTTTTTTACCACTAGTAAGGGAGTATTCATACTTCATGCTCATAAGGAAAACATTGAAAAATAATGCTTTCAAATACATAGTGTTCAAAGAGTCATTTTATATGTTAAAGATTTATTTTTCACTTCAGGTGTATAATACTATGGCTTAAACATAATATCACGGCTACATCATTTTTGCAAATGTTCAACGTGTTGTTCATTCACTTCCATCCATTTTGTCCACTTGCGTATGGTTTCATTCAAGAAGTTTTGAAGAGTTCTTTGTGATATGCTTTGTACGGCATCTGTGGTTCTGGTCTTGAGGTCTTTCAATGTGTTGACTTAAGTTGCATAAACACTTGTTTTTAGAAATTTCCATAAGAAGAAATCCATTGGGGTGAGATCGAGTGATCATGAAGCCCACTCAATCGATCCTTGTCTTCCAATCCACTTGTCTAGAAATATTTCATCCAGTCAATCTCTCACAGTATGATGAAAATGGGCAGGTGCTCCATCATGCTGAAACATGATATTTTCAGGCTGGAATCACATTCGTTGCAGTTCTGGAAGAAAAAAGTCCTGTCAAATTTTCAGATATCTTTCACCGGTAACAGAAGCTGTGTCATTGTCTTCAAGAAAAAAGAATGGTCCAATGATATTATGACCGGAAATGGTACACCAAACATGTAGTTTTGAACTATTTTGTTCGTATTCACGGATGCGTCTTGGATTTTCTTTACCCCAAATTACGCAGTTGTTACGGTTGACTACGCCAGGCACATGACATGTTGTCTCATCTGGAAGTCACAGGGATGACATGAATCGATCACCATCTGCGTCTTCAAAAGTCTTTTTTTAAAGGCAGAGAGCGCATCTCTTCTCTTTGGTATTTATCCTCTGGATATTACTGTTGTGCCATTTGAAAACGATATGGTTTCAATTTCAAATCAATTTTCATGATTTTGTGCACACTGTGGCATGGAATTCCTGTTTCTTGCGATGCTCTTCGAACTAATGTTGTTGGAGTTCTTAACATAATTGCAGACCCGGCTTGAATATTCTCGTCACAGCGTGCACTTTTGGATCGACCGAAACGTGAACAATCCTGAACACTTCCATTGTTAATAAAGCGTCAGTGGATAGCATAAATTGTTGACCGACTTGGGGGCTCTTCTCCGAACTCTTTTTCGAACCTTTGATGCACCTTCATCACACTTCCGAATGCCTTCGTCAATGCTGCAACTTTACAATATGCTACTAGACTGAGTTTCTCTGCCATTATTTGTCCAATGAATAATAACACAATAGAATGAACAAATGAGAACCAGAAACAGTATATATATGGACAATAGAGTGAGTGTGTGTTAGAATCTACGTGAACGTTCTTGCGAGAGAACAGTTAAGAGAGAGAACATGGCGTCTCGTAAAATAGTTTGAAGAGCGGAAGAGATCTATAGGACAGGAAGAAAGAGAGAAAAGATATGTATAAGATGGTAAGTGCGATGACATCTGACCTTGATGACCTCAAAGGTAATAATATTTCATAATAAACGCAACCACAATCTGACAACAGTTAAAAATATTAGCGAAGAAGAATGGAATACGAGTATCGAATTACATTTTAGATACATTGTAATGTGGACGACTTCTCGATGTATTAAAAAAACTAGATTTATCTTTTACTCTTGACCAGGAGAATAATTATATGGATTTCGATAATAGTGAAAGGCTGTTGTTCTTTTTTTTTTGAGCCAACAGTGATACTTCAAAGCAGTATTTGCCAATGTTTTTCTTATGAGTATGAACTATGAATATTCCCTTATTAGTGATAAAAAAGTCACCCTATTTGGTCAAAAGATGGCGGAGAAATTCAAGGTTTTTTTAGCGTATCATGAGTTTTGGGACACCCTGTATGTAGAACTTGCTGGTTAGTTTTCAAACCAAATTTTCTTACTTGTACATATTTAAGCGATTAAGAGCTCTTCAATCGTCCAACTGTGATCTCTTGTTTTACGCAGACTATTATCGATTTGTACAAGCTGATCTCATCAAGTTTGATGTTATATATCAAGTATTTTAAATCCATACAGACAATTCTGAGGGCTTTATTTCTATGAAAATTCCAACAATTCTACTTCTAGAATTTTAAAGAAATAAATATAGTAGCTACATCTGACCATCTTGTTGAATGCACGATGAAAGGGTTATGCTTGCCAATTGAATGTCATTTTCTGAAGTGTTTTGCTGTTGTAATATAGAAAATAGAAATAACTAAATGAGTCAAAAGATCTCCATTTTTTGTATGTAGTTTTATTTCCATTTTGGTGCAGTTTCCAAGTTCGAATAGAAGAACTAAGAAAAATGCAATTTCAGCAATGTTATTCGATAGTGATCTTCGCTTGTCACCGTCATATAGCTTTGGAGACGTCACTGTTCAGAAAACTCAAAATTTTGCGTATAGTTCTTTCCGGATTTCTAGACGACTTGAAAAATCAACAGCTATAATTCAAATGCATAAGTTCTATTAATAGCCGTGTTTATAGGATAGTAAGTATATTCTCAAGTTTCTTGAACATTTGAACTTGTTGTGCTTACAAAAGAAGATGCATCTGAAACATTTTGCGAATGAACTTTGATGTTTCAATTTAGGACTCTTCTACAGTAATTACGTAATGTCTTGAGTTAAGTGAAGAATGCAACAAAAAGCATTTCTACAAGATTCAGTGTCGTTGAGTAAAATGAAATATTCCTTTACGAAGAGAACTTGATATTTTCGTTGTATGGAAGCGGTTCTGAATTCTGAACTATTAGGACTGTAGAGTAATTTACGTTCTATCGAATAAACTATACCACCATATCGAGCAACTTGGCTTTTTTGGAATAATGCAATGTCCAAAATAGTACTCTATTATTATGTTGATGATGATCAGTCAAATGATATATAAGGTTGATCTTTTTGTCAAAACTGAAGTCACATTTAGTATGATTCGATGCACTATCTCATAAGTAGGCATGCACCAAACCCAAACCCAAACCCAAACTGTTTGGGGGTTTGGATTTGGTTATTGGGTTTGGGTTTGGGTTTGGGTTTGGGTATTTGAGTTTGGGTTTGGGTTTGGGTTTGGGTATTTGAGTTTGGGTTTGGGTTTGGGTTTGGGTATTGAGTTTGGGTTTGGGTTTGGGTTTGGGTTTGGGTTTGGGTTTGTGTATCAGCTAAGCGTTCAAACCAATGCTGAAATTTCAGTTCTAATCATGACCGATTCCTCTTACATCATTCGTTGTTAATGCTTGTTTTTTATCCAGGGTTGATAAATAAATAAAAAGACATCTTTGAACTTCTTGGTTGGATTAATAGATTCAAGAATACGAAGAGACATTCAAAAATCATTTATTATTATGTTTCTGCTTTATTCATCTATTGCATTTTGCAGATATGAATTGAACAAAGAGATTTGAAGAAACTTGTGAAGGAATTAAGGAGAAAATATTCGCATGTTGTCATTTTCGTAAAAGAGACAACATATTCGTCGTTATCAGGAATGTATTGAACATATCATACACAAGTTACACGGATCATTCTGAATTGAATATTTTTGAATAATATTTGACACTTTTTTCCTCAGTTTGTTCTTTTGATAGCTATTATATGCAATGAGCTAACGATATAAGGTTATCTTATACACAGATTAATCAGATATTTTGTACAAGCCGAATTTTTTAAGACGACAATGTAATATTTTATTGTGGTAATAAACTGAACTGTAAGTTTTAACCGAATATGATCTAGAAAACTACTTTCGTCTCATCACACATGTCAATATTCGTCGGTAGTATATCAAAACCAAAGTAAAGCGATTTTAATCGTGTCACTCACGCTGAGTATCCTTAGATGTTACACAAACGGTTAAAAGATAATTAAATGAATGAATCCAGTCTCGTGGTTCAAAAAAACGTTTTTCTCTTTCCCGTGTTGTTATATGGAAGCGTACTGTTCGAATAATACTTGATTTTTTTTCTCTTTCCTTTACTATATATAAATACCAACAAATCTAATGAATCTAGTTATTTTTTTTGCTGATGATCAAGAATAACTATTGTTTACATTTAAATGAAAACTAGACGTCATACAACTGATTCTCGTATATCTTCATCACGTGATGAAAGCATTGATATATTGCCATCAACTTCAACTGATGAAAAATCGACTGAAACATCATCAAATCAACACGTTATTCAAAGCGTTTCAAAATCTAGTGTTTGGCAATATTTCGAAAGGTGTACTTTAAACGGAATTTTAAAAGCCAAATGTTTACTATGTCAACATATATTATCAACACCGAACTATGGAACATCAACTCTTAAACGTCATCTAGATCAAGTACATGATATAAAACAAACTGATTCATCTGCTGTACCAAGTTCATCGACTATTTCTAACAAAATATCAAAACCAGAAAAAAAAGCATTGGACTTATTAGCTGTAAATGCAATCATTCAAGATGCTAGAGGATTTGGTGATTTACAGAAACCTGGTATCAAGAAATTGATTGATGCTTTGAAACCGAGTAAGAATAGTTTCTGATTGTTGTTCAGTAAATAAGATAGGAAGAAAATATTTCCAAAGTTAAAGTTGTGTTTGCAGCATAATAAACTTAATTAGTAACAACTCGATTCGTTATATAAGATAACCTGATTTAATTTATGAATTCCATCATCTCGTGATGACCACATTCTGAATCAAGAATAGCAAAAATTTATAATAAGTATCGAAACTTAGTAATATATTCTGGAAACCATTGAAAACTGGTTATAGGAACATTGTATATATAGAATAAAAGTAGTAAACAGAACAAGTCTATTTTAATAAAACTATAATTATAGATTTTTCCTTTTATATTCTCTATATGCATCTAATAAATGAGTAACATTTCTCATTATATCAACTGTTACTACGTGCCACCTTTCTTTATTATGTGGTTACAGTTTCTATTCTGTTTTCTTTTAGTATTATTTATTTTATTTTTATTTCTCACATTTCTATTAATTAATGATTCAGGTTTTGTTACAAAAAATATTCTGAATTAGATTCTAAGTAAACAATGGAACTGATAAACTGACAAAAAAAATCAATTTTCTCACTTATATTAACAAGGGATCTCTTAATTTTATGATGTATTGTAAATATAATTATTTCTATATCTTTGTTTTCATGTTAACTCTGTTATTTTAGCAACAATAAAATAAATAAGACTATATGATTCCAACAAAAGCTTTTCAAAATTTCTTCATTTCATGCATTAAAAATTTTCTAATTTCAAGATTCTTGAATGTGAACTGATCTCTGATAATATTTTCAAGTTCTTGTTTGCAATTTCCAATCGATTAATTTCTTAGAGAGAAAAGGTTGGATCGTGATGGTTCCTAAGATTCATCGAACGTTACTATAGTAGATTGAATCCATTAGAATTTATCAGAAACTGAGGTAAATAAGAAAACATAGGAACACTTAATTCTCTAAGTTTTAGGTAAGAAAGAAAATATGCATGTAAGAAATGTGAATGTTGCTGGATGTTTATAGATCTCGGTGGATCTTGATGAATTTAGTAGACTTGAGATTTAAAAGAATCCGTACTTTCAACGTTGAATTTAAATCAGTGATGAACTTTAAGACCTCTCCTAGATTCTGATGAACTATACTTAATTCTAATGAGTCATATTGAATTTAAGTGAATCTTAGTAAGATTTGATAGATTAAATGCACTTCAAGGAACTTATCCGGCCGACTACTATAAGACTTCCTCTTTGCTAAAATCAGACAAAATAAGTTACTACTACTAAACAGATAAGTGAAATTTATTTTTTTTGATCAACAAAAAGATAACATTGTTGAATCTAAAGTTCACAGTATAAAAATTTCTGTAATTGAAAAAAGTTTACATATATCATAATTCTTCAGAACTTTATTTGTTGTTTTTTTTTCTGAAAAAAAATGTAGCCTCATCATTTAAAATTTCTATTCTCTAATAGATTACATACCACCACACAGAAACGTAGTGGTAAAGCAACTGAAACGTCTTCATCAATACCACTATAATCGAACGAAAATTGAATTTGAAGAAGCTAAATATTTATCCATTACTTGTGATTTTTGGAAAGACCGAAAAAATAATTCGTTTCTGGTGATTACAGGACATCATGTTGACAAAAAATTCGATCCACATTCAAAAATGTTACAATTTATGCAATTTGAAGATCGTCACTATTCATTAACTATTGCAAATGAAATTGAAAATCAATTAATTAACCTGAACTTATATGATAAACTAGTCACCATTACATGTGACGGTGCACCTAATATGCGCGAGATGTTTAATTATTTTTCTCGTCAAAATATAAAATATATTCATTGTACTGCTCACAAATTACACCTAATTATATGCAACAGCTTGAATCTTTGGGTTACAACAAAGAAAAAAGGAAATACAACTGAAAATGAAGAAGTTATTGAAGCTAGTATAATTGAAGATGATGAAGATGAAGATGAAGGTAGTTTAAATCAACTGGTGAGAACGATGTCCTTCGATACTGATCCATTATCTTATGGTATGATCAATGATGATAGTGAAGGTGATGAAACATCAAAAGTAAGTTATGAATTTATATTCCTTTCAGTTTTAGTTTTTAAGATCAAATCTAAATTTTGTAGTAGTAAGAAGTAAATAAAATAGCAGCTCATTTAAAGAATAAAAATTATAGTTGCAGCCAGTTGCTGACGACGATTCGTTCTGTAAATTTCATTGCAGAATATTCATCATCAGAGAATTTAAGCAATTAAGAGTTATAGATAGTATCGAGTTAGAAAAAATTTTGTCGAATTACCCTCGAAATCAAGTGTGGCATATTAATCGTTAATTTAATTCCATTGAAAAGCGAACTATTTGAATCAATGAATTTTTTAATTCCAGCTTTCGCTTCATATGTGTGTAATTAGTAATTAATTAACCTGTTTCAAATGGCAACCGATTTTTAATGAATGTAGAAACTTCTTTTGTATTGAAATATAAATATATTTAATAGGTACTACTTTATTTGAAAATTTTCAAGTTTTTCTTAGGAATAAAGAAACAATTGTGAAAAATATGACTCTCAATAAGTTTTAAATGGAGGCTATGACCAATTAAAGACAGTATCACATACATATAACAAAAGCAACAATCGTTTTGTAATATAAAAAAAGACAGTCTATCATTCATCAACATTAATTGTAATCATAGATGTCCAATAAAATAAGTTTTCGATCCTATTATTGGCAAAATTTCTCATCGAAAAATCTGTTTTTGGAAAATTAATTGAAGTCGAGGTGTTTATATCGAAAGACACCGCGAAATTTCCTTCCTCAGAATATAAATAACTTCAAAAGGAGATCGAACTCGAACAGACTTTCAGAGAAGGTTTACTTTGAACTAGCCAGTCCTCAGAAAGATTTTCGTATTGTTTTATTTTTAGGAGACTAGTTCTTATTTGCACTATCGCTGAATAACCAACCTTCTAGAATTTAAACATCACACATGAAACTAGCTTACAAATCCTATCAAACTCTTTTAATATTTCACATATGTTATTTTCTCTGGATCTAAAACAAATTCATGCCTAAAGTTATTTGCACTTTTTCAGAAGATAATTTTTTTATTTGAGAAATTAAAACTTATACTATCTACTTCAAGTTACAAATGTTTCTTCCATTGTAAAGATTAAAATGAAATAAAATTTTCTTCAGCCAGATCGTTTTATAGTTACTTTCTTTTTCGAGACAGTCATGATTTAGTGTCTTTGTAGTGGCCTTTTTCTCACATTTTTTAACGCTATGTATATTAAAATAATCAAAAAAGATGAGTGAAAAAAAAATTTTAATTCTGTTCAAAGAAAAATTGCACACATATGTAGGCTTTAATTCAAAGTCATTCGGGTTCTATACTCTTCGTAGTGAAAAAGTTTTGAATGTTGACCTGAAGGCTATAAATTACCTATAGATAAGTTAAAAGTTTGGTCTAGTTCGACGTGCCGAGGTAAAATTTGGTATAGAAGTGCTTTCGATTGGGACTATTCATTCCTTAAAACTTCAGCCTAGACAAATCGTGCTCAACGGAAATATTTTTGTATGAGTAACGGAATAGAATAGTGAGGGACAAATTTGAGTTTTCATATAATAATTTATCAAGAATCAAGGTTTTAGGTTATTCATTTTAAAATCTAATTTTCTATGAAGGAAGATGATGATGTCGATGGGGAATTAGAATCGAATCATCAATTAACTGATGCAGCAACAGATGAAGAATGGACGGATGAAGAAGATGATAATGACGAAGAGATAGTTGATAATTTTGTGGAAGGAATTAATATGGACGAAACATCACTTGATTATATACCACAAATGATCAAAGACGTGATTGATAAAACACGTGAAATAATTAACACCATTAAAGGATCATCAATATTAACAAGTTTTATTGAAAAAAAAAGATTACATTTTAATGCACGTGCTAAGAAACAGAAAAAAATCAAACGACGTTTGATCATTGATGTAAAAACACGATGGAACAGCACCTATAAGATGCTGCATACAATTAATCTCTATCGTAATTTTATTAACGATCTTTTCAAATCAAAAGGAACTCTTGGTCTTTCAGTGAAATTACGAAGAAAATTAACACGTGTTGAATTATCAACTGATGAATGGGATAGTTTAAATTTGATTATTAGCTTATTATATCCTTTTTATTCAGCTACAAAAGTTTTAAGTAATGCAAAATATCCAACTGTTGGATCTGCATGGTATCTTTTGAAAGGTCTTGAAGAACATCTTACAAAAGAAGATAATAATGAATTGTTAAATAATTTAAAAAAAATTATATTGAATAAATTTCGACAGTATATTATTGATGATGTAGAACAATTCAATACTTTAAAAGTAAGTGGTATGCATTATTTTAATTTCTTACGTGAATTAGCTGTATTTTTTTTTCAGTTGTACTCATACTTTGATCCAACAGGTTTTTCGGCTCTAACAAGAGGCGAACAAACAGCAGTTGAAAAAGAAATAACAAAATTACACAAAAATGTATTCTCATCATCAGAAAATTCTTCGTCATCATCAAATCAACAAATGAAAAAAATGAATAACATCGATAAAGCTTGGCATGGCTTTCTTCGAGCTACGAATAAAGATCTAATTCAAGAACCAACAACAACATCTACAATCCAATCAGATATAAGAAAATATCGAAATTTGGCAACTAAATTGTACGTATGAAAATCTTTTTTTAGATGTAATGCTTAGGCGATATTGGGTGACTGAGGTTTGTAAAAAAATCACGCACATGTTCATTACAATTAATTATATATAATTGGACTTGTTGTATTTTTAACGAAAAGTTTTGCTAGTTATAATTTGAGCTTGATATTAGAATACACTACATCGCTATCTACAAAATTCTCAGTTTATACTTTCGAATTTTCATCATATATTGAATTATAATTGTGAACAAGATGGAAACAAATTAGAGAGATAAATATCAGAATATGTCAAGCTAATACAATACGAAAATCGATCGTTTTTTAAGCTACATATATACAGATAGTTTCTATTGTATCATTACAGTTACTTTCTTCTGAAAAGCTAATTTTCATTGAACTGAATAGACGCAGTCATTCGAAAGATCTATGAAAAATTTCCTTAAATTAGACAAAATATTCTTAATCGAAGTCCATATTAATTCAAATTAAACTAAAAGTTTCAATTAACGTTTACTTTTTCATTTAATTTATATGGAAATTAAATTATGAGATATTTATTAAAAATGTAAATTACGTTGCCACAGGATTTACATTTACTTTTAAATGTAAATCGTGTTAATTTACATTTATTCCTAAATGGAAGTCCTGTAACAAAATAATTTACATTTACAATAAATATAAATTTCTTATAATTTATTTTTATTATAAATTGAACAGTAAATGACATCCCTAAACTAAACGGCGTGCGATGGTTTTTTCGGGAATCTTTATCGATAATCAATTTTCTGATCCTTTAATGTTTTGGAAACAACATGGTGTTGATTTACCATTATTATCAGATATGGCTCGTTGCTATTTATCAGCTCCTGCTACAAGTGTTCAAAGCGAATCGGCTTTTTCTATTTCTGCACATTATGCAAGAAAAGAACGTTCTCGATTATCACCCGATAATCTAGCGATGTCAGTATTTCTTAAAGACAAGCTTTAAAACTGAGAAAAAAAATGATACGAAAGTGGTCAGCATACATACAATTGCATCTGAAAATTTTTATTTGTTTCTCTTTATGGTACTTCTTTGTGTGTTTATCTTGATTGAAATAAAAAAATTCAAACTATACGTTAAAACAAGATTCTTTTGAAGAAAGTACAGTGTAAGTAATTGAAATTTTAACCTGGAAATGTTTTCAATCAAATTATTATATATCTATTACATTACAAGAAAATAGTAATAATATATTTTTTTATAAAGATACATCAAATAATCATACTAAAGTTTGAATACAATATGGATTCTTCTTGATAGACTTATAAAGCTGCAAGATATGTATAGGCTACTGAGACACCACAAAAAGATTCCACTGTAAATGGTATTTGAACATTAAGTCGAAAAATTCACTAAAAATCAAGACATTATAATCCTAATTTTATTTTTATGTGATATATCAATCGCACTCCTATAATTAACTATGACATGATGCACTGCAATGCTACTGCCTACTTCAGTACTATGCACAAACCACGACGTATACAATTCGAACAAAAAATCAATACCCAAACCCAAACCCAAACCCAAACCCAAACCCAAACTCAAACTCAATACCCAAACCCAAACTCAAACTCAAACTCAATACCCAAACCCAAACCCAAACTCAAACTCAATACCCAAACCCAAACCCAAACCCAAACTCAATACCCAAACTCACCAAACCCAAACCGTTTGGGTTTGGTGCATGCCTAGTTACGAGCGAGATTGATGAAGAAAACAATACAAAATGTGAAGATGCATACTGTTTGTCGAATGATTTTCAGTGAGAGAGGACAAAGTTATGAAAACGGAACTAATCGACATCCGCCTTCTCTCTTAATGAGATATTTATTGCAATCAATCATCCTGACAAACTTCAGTCATCGACACTCGTTATTAATGTCGATTCACAATCATATAGAAGCATCTTTCCGTATTTTGTTTTTTATTTTTTGCTCATTCTCATCTTGTTGAATTCCTTCTGGGGTAGAGGAACGAAGAAAGCGGTAGCATGATCGTTCTGTTATGCGGACTGATGAACTTTTACCGGCAATACTTCGTTCTTTTTTCTTTCTTTCAAGTAGTTGATGAACGATAACTAGGCGCTCTTTTGAATGCTACTGGCAGAACTTTGAAGAACGATTACATACGAATGAATCATGGGGCGACCCAGAATCTCTTCAACAGAAACACAAGCCTTTGTCTCGAAAGTCATCGCAATTAATCGATGCAAATTTACATATCGGTGTTTGATAAATAATATTGCCGAATATGACCACTTTTCCGAATAGAATTAAAATTTTAGTCTATTCAAGATCGATCTGATGCAAAATTGCCTTTTATTCTACGACGAAGTCGATGAAAAACAGTTGTGATTATATTGAAAAAAAATCTCTCACTGGTTGATCCAAAGTCATCGTACTCAAAATTGTTGCCAAGATAACTAGGAGTTTTATAGAATATTTCATCCAATTACTAATGGGCAATTGCATTCACGAACTTTTTCAGAGGATGAACTTTGGTCAGTAGCGATGCATGTCGAAAGATGAAGCAAAATATATAGTTCTTTCAGCGTGAAAGTCATATTCTTTATAACATAAGGTCAAATTTTGAAATGATCCAAAAGATAGTTCTTAATTGTTACTACTCAACACATTGAATCGAATATTTGGAATAGTTTTTTCCATAGTTATTAATTTGTTGCTTCTCTCTTGGGTGATGTCTTTTTTTTTCATCAACGATGATTCGATTACGAACCATAAAGTAGAATGAATTTGTTCGTCTATCGTTTTCTCTAATTCATCAGCTATTCTCTTGAATAAATGTTTTCATGTCTTGAAGAATCCTGTTGAACGAAAAGGCTGAGAATTGATAGTGCTAATTTTATCATCGTGGTCGTCGAACAAAAATATAGTTCAAAGACGTTGCAAAAAAAATTAGACTAACAGCTTTCGAATCGTCATCAAAAGATAAATCACTGCACTAGAGACAAGCTCATTCAAGCAGAAAAAGTAGGCACACTACAAAAATTTCAATAATTATTAAAAGAAAAACGGAAAAGCAAACTATTTGCACGAGTTCAATGATCAACACAATTTGATCCACAAGCAGTAGAGAATCACACAATGGCTCACTAAAATATATATAAATTGATATTTCTAGATATATGTGCGTTCGATTTCACGAGTAGGGCAAATGAACGTCATTTCAGGTGAAGGGCTGCGCAGATAATTCAATGNTGGACTGACTCATATATAGAATTTTCACTGTGTGTGTCTCTTTCTCTGTGCCAGGTCAAAGTTTAAAGCTCGAATAAGGCTATAAGGGCTGCTCTATTGGGGGTAACTATAGTGCTTTAAGGGCTATGCTTTGGACGGTACCCATTGGTAGGTAATAAGGGGTAGCTAATCTCTATATATATAGAAGTAATGCTCATCCGTGTGACTCGCTGGACTGTCGACTGTATATTCGGCTCTTTGATATTTTGTACTACTGTCCATTTCAAAATAAAAGGCGGATGAGTATTTTTTGAATAACTTTCGATAGGAACAAGATAGAGAACTGCGCTTTTCACCGTTGGAAAGAACAGATGAAAAGGCATCGAATCATATAAAACAATAACTTTTAACTTGGACTTTTGGAGTCTTTTGCAATAGTTGAACAAAGAAATGCCTTAAAAACAGGTCTGATTTTCTCAGAAAAAAATGAAAAAAACTCAAAAAATCGAGTTTTTTTACAGAAATTGCTGGCAAAGTTGACTAGAATTGTCGAATATAATACCTAGAACTTCCAAAACAGTAAAGCTTTGAATCAAGCCTTATATATAGTTTTCTAGCTCGTCAGCTAGCGATTCTAGTCCACTCTTTAAAGTTTAGGATTCGTTCTATCTTCATCGGGCAACCGTCAACTCTTCTAAGGTGGCCATGGATCACTACTAATTTATGAAATAAACCTCAACAATTTTATACGAATCGATGCGCTAGCTCAGCCACTTTCGAATGGTGAAAACCGCAGCTCTCTATCTTGTTCCTATCGAAAGTTATTCAAAAAATAGCCACCCGCCTTTTATTTTGAAATGGGCAGTACTTTAGTATTCAACAGAGCTAGTATCCAATATTTGGAAAGAGTGGGTAGGTCTACGCTGATATTAACGAGAATCTCGTTCTGTACAAAAATAAGTAGATTCGGATGAACATATTTGTCAGAAATAGATCTAATCAAATAGATCCCCTCATATGGATAGTTAGGAAAAATCTGAATAACTAGACAATGTCGGCGATCTCGACATCTACCAGAAAAAAGATATTATATTCAGCGTTTCCGAGAGGCAACCAATCAAAACGCATTCGCGATATTTTTTTTTGTAAAAACGTCCTATGCTCTTTAAAATTTCTACTAAAAATCCATTCGCTTAGTAACACATCAGCTAACGGTATTGTTTACTAGAGCCGCCGCTAGGAAAATACGAGTTTAGTTGAACTTTTAGCTTAAATTGAATGATGCGAGGTCCGATCTCTAATCAAACTATCACACTTGAAAGAAGCTCCTACTCAACAGTAGCCGTCAGACGAGACAGGTTATTCGAATATATCGAGATAGATATCGGCATTCGAATGACTAGAGATAACGAAAAAATTCGAGGAGAAAGATCCTGTTTATCTCAGTAAAGTTTTCTTCCGGTAAAATGAATATAAATTTGTTCACGTGATGTTTTCTGTCAAATCTACTATAGATAATTGCGCCCCTGCAGAATATCCGTTCTCACAGTGAATGTTTTTTTTTTTTTTTTGACCCTGACGGAAAGAGACATAGATAGAAGGTGATTTTATTTCATATGATCCTTACTAGAGTTGAGAGAATTTTTTCAAAAATAATTTTAGAAGAAAATAAAATAAAAGATTGATTGTTTTTGAGATATTGACGAATAGGAAAAAAGATTTTTCAAAATATATTTTCAACTATTCGACATAAATCAATTGGAAATAGGTATAAGAAAATTAATTAAAAAACCGACCGAAAAAAGAAAGAAATATTTTATCAGAAAAACGTTCTCATTAATCAAACAAAGAAATCATTTTTTTTTTCTTTTTAAATAATCATACCAAAGACGAATGAATAAATCATCGAAAATTTATCACCGAGTTTTTCGTAAGCATTCCTATTGAAGAATATTTATGCTTTATTATCATTGACATTTATTTATCAAGATTTAATATATTCATCTTTATTGATCAATATATATAATACTTGTAATTCTGTTCAAAGAAAGATGTGAAAACTAATGAAAACGATGAGTTTATCACACATTCCATCAGTAGAATCCACAATTATAATGATAGATTAAAATCGATTTATTTTCATCTTGAAAATTCTTGAAATAGAGAAAGATTATTTAAAGTAACTATCTTCATTTTGTTTTATCGTCAAGTTACTCCTATTTTAACTTAAATGGGTTTTATTCATTTCAAGAAAAATATTGATAAATCGAGCTAAAAAGCAGACAGTTTATCTCGAATAGTATTATTCTATTTATACAACTGATTAATCATCTACCAGTATAAATATTAGGAATTGAACTACTATTGAGATTTTTCTACGACAAACAATTATGTAACATATGACAATTTATTTCATGTATGATAGGAATAGTATTTTTATTATCTACGTTTTTGTTTTTTTTTCGTTTTAGATCTATAGAATATGTCAAGTTGATCGTTGACAGAAATCGAAATAATAACCATCTGTACTTTTTGTTAGCAGAGAAAAAAAAGACAACCAAAAAAAAAACATTGTTTTTTCGTTGTTCATAAAAGGTTATGTTTTTGAGCAATCTGTTGTGCCATTTGAGGATCAATGGTAACACCAGTTTTAGCTAATTCAAGCAGTTCTTTTCCATAGTCACAGCTAAACGTTCAGTTTTATCTTCCTCATCCTAAAAAGAAAACAAATTGAATAAAATAACAATGGAAATCTTCACAGGCAACGATTCAGGAAAAGAGTTTGTAAAAAGGAAGAGCTCGATTTGAACAGGACATAGGACTATCTTAGATATATTTGACTACTCAATTAACTGTTTGAAGTGATTCGTTCCTGTTGATTATTCAATATATTGCATATAAGTATAATAGATTGACTAAGAAAAATTGAAGCTGATCGGATCCTATATTAGGATTTGATTGAGATAGACAAATTTTACTGAAATCTTCATGAAAAATTCCGCTCTGTCAATAAAAGCTTATTTTTCAATTGTTCATATAAAAACTTTGTAGATATGAAGTTGAAAACTAATATCAGTACTAACTCAAATGTGCTCATTCAATTTCATTGACTTTTTATTTATAGTGGTTGTCTAGTCTTTTGAGAATAACTCGAACAAATTGAGTTATTCACCTTTTTAATATATCGATTTCTAATAGATATCTAAGATATCGATAAAATTCATATTTTACAATTTTCAATCAGAATATCTGAACACATAGAAGACTCAACTCGACTAATTAAAATAAAATAATTGATCATTTATTGAGAGCCGTTTCAAATCAGTTTTCGAATATCGAAATCGTAGAGAATCGATATTTTTCTATAACATCTATTTATTGAAGGCATCATATATCAAGTGAAATTTTGCTGACAACTTCGCTATTGTTTTCATCGAAGTCAATCTAGTTGAATTTTCTATCTAGACAAAGTTTTATGTCAATATTCGAAAAATATATCTATCAACGAAATCAAAATGATGAAATTATATCAACATCGACTTTTGCTTTTGTCTATTATCAATATATAGTAGAGAAGATTAACTGACAACGATAACGAAGATTTCGTTCATTGGATTGAATATTTTCTTACAATATCATCGTCATTCGCTTCTCTTTGGACTTTTTCTAACAAAACTGTATCAGTTCAGTTCGTTTCATTTAAGAAATGCTTGATATTAGGAAACTATCAATGATATAATTATGACTGATCACTAATTTCACCTGATCACCTTCTCACTTTTTCGAATTCTCTCTCGTTTTTCTAACTTATATTTTATATATGAATGAACAGTTTTGTCCATTCAAACTCTCATTGTGAGTCAATTATTGAATGCAATCACAAACAAGATCTATTAATAAATATAGATTTATGTAAAATCAATAGATTCTTACGTTTAATTTCTCAGCCATATTTAGATTATTATTGAGAGAATAAATTATAAAAATTCTTCACAATATATATATAGGTTATTTTGAACAAAGACATAAACGAGAGAATGTTATTGTGTTTTTTCGTTCGTTCGTCTATTGTTGAATATCGAATAGTTGTCAAGGTGACAGAAAATAAGGAAATAAATATGTCCAATTAGATGTGTTTATATATGTCAGCGTCCAAACTAAGATTACGTCCAAACTCAGGTTGGCCTAGGCGAATGCTGGATCTGAGATTGGACGCGTCCAATCTCGGATTGACGTAATTCTATTGACTAAAATATTAATTACTCTTTAGATAGACGTTGGAACCGAACTATTTTTCGAAGTTATGTTTGTACGATGCTGTTTTAAGTATTACAAGGATTTAGGAAGAAGCGAAATTTAGACTCAAGAATTTAATAAAGGTTTTTCATGAAAGTTGTTTTTTTCTAGAAATTTATTCATAGCTCCTAAAATTTTACTCAAATCTGTAAAACGACAATTGTGCCAAATAAACTGACATTGTGGAAACATCACTCAAAAACACAATTTGAATCGAACGTATATCTAAAGAGTAATTAATGTTTTAGTGAATATAATTACGTCAATCTTAGATTGGACGCGTCCAATCTCGGATCCGACATTCGCCTAGGCCAATCTGAGATTGGACGTAATCTCAGTTTGGACGCTGACATATATATCTCGAGATGAACTATATTCTAATCATATTAAAACAATATTGATATTTGAAAGTTTTTTAATAAATCTTCAATAAATATTATTTGATAATATCATCAAGATAACGTTAGGTTTGACGCAAAGATCTAGTTTATAGATTGAATCTATATTTATTAATAGATCTTGTTTGTGATTGCATATTTTTTTTAATCGATTAACATATGGAATGCTTTTTTTTTTTTTTTTTTTATTGCAAGAAAAACTTTTATTTGGAATAAATGTGCCGTCGTTGACTATCACTAGATTTTAAAACTTTATTAGAAAAAGAAAACTCTAATATAAACTCGTGAACGTCGTTTGTTTCATTTAAAAATTTTTCAATACGTTCAATTAAATCGTTCGAATAAAATTTTGTCATTACCTAGAGATTATCCTATATATATTGAAAACAATATAACTAAACACTTACAATCTTTGTCAATGTCGTATAGAATATCATCATGTTGACGTTTTCTTGTTGATTGAAATACTTTTTTTAATATATTTTCTAGGATAAAAATAAACAATTAGAATTAATTAAATAGTATGATTATATAGATATACCAGCTTGATCCCAACTTATATATTCATTTATATTTGAAACAATTTTTAAATATTCATTTTTGACCATTTTCAATATTTGATCGTCTGGTGCAAAATCTGCCATATCTATATAAAGATAAATAAAATTATAGTTAAATCTTCCTTTTCCTGACTTAAGTTTTTTTTTGTTTGTAGCTATTGTAACAAGTAAAAATATACTGATGAAATGAGATAGAAAACTCGCGGCATTTTTCTAACAATTCTGATCGAAATATGACGTAGAAGAGAGCCATTAAGAATTTCGAATTTATGATAGAACTATGTATATATACCGTTTTTTATATTTACTTTTTCATACTTAATCGAAAAGATATTTTTTTGTTATTTGAAACGAATGAAATATTTTTAAAAATTTTCGATCATTGAAAATGAATAGTCACATATCCTTAATAATCAGATGATCAACCTTCTATCGAATTCTATATGAAAAAAAAGAAAATAACGTTGCTTTTATTTTAGAGATTCGCCATCGTGCACACACATATTTTAAATGTTGTCTATTCTTAGTAATGACGAGGGTATATATCGAACGAACTAAGAGCAAATGTAGAAGCGAAAATGAAAGATAAAATAATTAACAGATCTATTTCTATGCTCTATACTCGTATCTATTTGTTTTTCTACTTTGAAATATAAACATCAACAGAACGAAAATATTTTCCACGTTCTATAGATTAAATCATAGGATAGCACAAAGAAAATGGATACGATAGATTTCAAGATTCAATATTGAATAAATAGATTTACCATTTAATATAAGCATTTCCTAATTTATTTTTGTAAACTCTTAGTGAATAGGACTTTTTTATACCTCTATATTTGTTAAAAAATAGTAAATTAATTGTGTTTTTATAAGTGATATATATATCATATTGAAATAAATAAAGAAATAATAAACGATATATAATTATACGAGAATAATGAATAGAAAATCTTCAACCATTAATTAGGAAAATAAAAAATTTTTTTTCAATATTTTTTGAATAATCTTCCGACTGTGTTTGATTGTTAGGTTCCGCAGAAAATAACCTTGATTTTATTTTTATTCAGTTTCCAAATTGCGAACAGTTTTAATAATGAAGTTAATTTAGTTTTAATTATAAAAATGCTCATTAACAATAGAAATAGATATCAATATGGTACGTATTTATCATCAGGGACAGTAGCGGCGGACGCCTCACTTGTTTTTGGCTTCTGTAGACTCAGCCTCATCAGACTTTAGCTCATACTTATTTCTATAGAGCAATGAAAATAATAGAAGATCTTAAACAAGAATCAATTGATTAATTGTCTCGTCATTATTCAGATTGACGCTTGAGAATATAAGATAAATATAGTCAAGTTTAAAATATATGAATAATTATTTGAATTATTTTCTAGGATGATTTTAAATCTAAATAATATCTAATAACTCAAACGTTTTATCTTCTCTGATTGAATATAATTTGTTTGATTTTATCTATTGAAATCGAATCTTAGCAATCTTATTTTATCTCAATAAAAATATTACCAAATACAATCCGAACAGACTTCTTACGAAATTCCAATAGCAAATGAGATTCCCATTGTCAATGGTGTTAATATACTCCTTCAATTTTATGTCAAATGAGTTGGTTATCGTTGGTGAGAGCATTAACTATTCGAGAGTGACTTATTAAGGGAATAATAAGCATAGACTACTACTAGTTTCATCTTCAATATAAATGTGTAAACATCGGATTTAAATCCGAGTGTTATGTGTACTGAAGAAAAGTAAAAATTGTTATTTTCTCAAAAATCCTTCTCTTAACCGAAAAATTGAATTGAAAATATTTTCTTAATGTTTTATATTCCATTGTTGTAGCTGGTGAAATTCTCTATTAAAAGTTTTTGTTACGAAAATCGTCATAGGTCAATGTTCGCATAGAAACACCATAGGAAATAAATGACTCGTTTTTCCTCTAACTCAACAATGGATCCTTCCAAATTAAATTTCGTCAAATTTGATAAGAAGATGAACATCTCGGATTCTGTATTGATTTATTTGTGCTAGAAAATGGTAACGATTATTCTTCTTTTCTGCAATGCGTCAATGTTTAAATAGTGAATAAATTCTTCGAGAATTTTACAAATCGATTAGAAATTAGTTACTCAATTCTTAAACGGTAGAAGAATAATTTTTCATAACAGTGAGTAGCATGATAATAAAATAAAGGGTAGAATTTGTTTTTTTTTTTCTACTTTTAGAATTGATGATCATCGATAAACAAATCTAACACTTATATGAAAAAGATAAAAGGCTAAAACTCTGTTTTCAGTTATCATTTTTAAAATATTATTTATTATCTTAAGTGAAACATTCGATAATGAGATAGACGATCGATTGATATTATATAAAACAAGAGGAATTTATTTTAATTCTATAAGAAAATTTATTTTCGAGAAATTATTCTACTATCTATATCAAAGAGAGATAATTATCTATTCAACGATTGTCTCATAGTGTTATCTTATACTTTCATCCTAATGGCGTACATCAACAAGTCAATTAGATTTAAAAAAAAAAAATAATCGAGATTTTTTTCGTTTTTTTTCGCATCTCAACAATGAATATCGAATGAAATAACGTTCAAATAATAATGCATCAATATTAGATAAATTTATATTAGAAATATCTTCTCACCTGACGAGTACTTAACCATATTTAATATCATTATGAGATTTTATATAAATTTATTTTTATAGAATAGAGAAAACATAAATAAACACGAAAGATTTTTTTCTAAACAAAAATAGCTTTTTACTAGGAATAGAGACATTCGAACCGTTTTTTCTTTTTTTATTCTTCCATGAAAACAATCATTAAAAAAGAAATATGTCAATTATCTAACTAAGCAGATCAATTTCTATTCGGGTCTATATTATAGAGAATTCTATCGACAATATTTCAATATATTTATCTAGGAAAATTATTTTAAAAAAAAAGCTTAAATATATCCTCTATGTTCTATCGATATGATTTCGATGGTTATAGTTATATAATTAGATCGTTTACTAACGGTTTAATTGATTTCGAAGGTATAGGTAGAGACTATTGGGAAGAATATTATAAAGACACAGATAAAATCGGATTATTTTCTTACTGTTTATTTATTATAATCGTTTTCTGTAAATTTTTTAGACGATTGAAATAGAAGAGTTGACTGATAAAGTATAGAAATTGAAAAATGACGATATTGATATTTACCGTTGAATTCATTGCAGAAATCAATCTGATGGTAAAAGATGAGGAAAGATAGATTTATTTAACGACGAACGAAACTCTAAACATAACATAGAAAATAATTTTATAACTTTTTAACAAAATTCTTTTCGTCACTCTTATTCAATCCGATTCCTTTCATATTTAAATACCGATTTTAGAATAAATTTTATTCGATTTTTCTTAACGGATTATAGAACGATGTGATAGTATATTGATATAAACTAATAAATAAATATTTCTATCTTGATAGAATATTTATTAGATTTTTATAGAAAATCTTTATTGAAAATATGTTCGAATTTAAAGTTAAATCAATGTCTAGATTAAAACAAAGATTTGGTTTTTTTTTCTAAGTTATACGTTTTATTAAAAAAAAACAAATTCCTTTCGTTTCGAATTGTTGCTCGTATTTCCAAGAAAAAACATTCTCAATTCTACTATTTCCTAGAAATAAAAGACAATATCAATAAGTTCAACTAGATATTAATTATATCTCGTATTCTAGTAACAAATTCTCAAAGAGACACAACGTTTTTTTTATTTAGGATGTTACATAATGAATGTTTCGATTGGTGAGAGTCAATTTTATCTAAAAAAAGATTTCGAGCCTTTTTTATCCTAATGGTCTTCATTTAAGAACATCGTTAGTTAATGTATTTTTCTATATATCTGCGTGATAGGCATGCAACAAACCCAAACCCAAACCCAAACCGTTTGGGGGTTTGGGTTTGGGTATTGAGTTTGGGTTTGGGTTTGGGTTTGGGTATATGAGTTTGGGTTTGAGTTTGGGTTTGGGTATATGAGTTTGGGTTTGGGTTTGGGTTTGGGTTTGGGTTTGGATATGAGCTAAGTGCTCAAACTAACGGTGGGATTCCAGTTTTAATCGTGGCCGGTTTCTATTACATTATTTATTGTTAACGTTTGTTTTTCATCGAGGGTTACTAAATCAAAAAAGATACCTTTGGACTTGCTAGTTGGACTGATAGACTCAAGAATATGAGTAGAGATCCAAAAACCATTGATCACTATGTTTCGGTCTTATTCATCTATTGTCTGTTGCGATATGACTTGAGAAAAGAGATTTGGAGAGTCTTTTGAAGGAGCTCAGCAGAAACTATTTGCATTTTTGTCATTTACATAAAAAAATAGCACATTCGTCGTTACCATGCACGTATTGAACATATAATAAATAACTTACACGAACCATTCTAAATCAAATATTTTTGGACAATATTTTATACTTTTTTTCTCAGTTTGTTATTTTGATGGCTATTGTATGTAACGACCTGGTTATATAAGGTTAGCTTATGCACAGCTTAATCAGATATGTTTTACAAGTCGAAGTTTTTACGACGACAATGTAACATTTTTTTACGGTAATAAACTGAACTGTAATTTTTAATAGATCAGGATCCAGGAAACTTCTTCCGTGTCATCACACGTGTCGATATGCGTCACCAGTATATAAAAAAACGAAGTAAAGGAATTTTAATCGTGTCGTTTAAGCTGAATTTGCAAAGATGTTAGTTCCAGCGGTTGGATGATAATGATATGACTGAATCCAGTCTCACAGTTGAAAAAATCATCTCTCTCTCTTTCTCTTTCGTCTGTTGTTATATGAAAACATACTTGTCGACCAATTCGTAACATCTATCTCGTTTCCATTTCTATATATAAATATCAATAAACCTAATTTTTTTTTCTAATAAACCACAATAACTGTCGTTTACATTTAAATGAAAACCCGACGTCATACTACTGATTCTCGTATAACTTCATCACATAATGATGGTATTAATACATCTCCATCAACATCATCTGATCAACAATCAACTGAAACATCCCCAACTCAAGATGTTATTCAAAACGTTCCAAAGTCTGATGTTTGGCAATATTTCGAAAGGTGTACTTCAACTGGACCTTTAAAAGCAAGATGTCTACTATGCCAACATGAATTATCTACACCGAACTATGGAACATCAACTCTTAAACGTCATCTGGTACAAGTACATGGTATAAAACAATTTGATTCAGCTGATGCACCAAGTTTTTCGACCACACCTATCAAAATATCAAAATCAGAAAAAAAAGCATTAGATTTATTAGCTGTAAATGCAATCATTCAAGATGGTAGAGGATATGGTGATTTACAGAAAACTGGTATCAAAAAATTAATTGATGCTTTGAAACCAGGTAAGAGGATTTTCTGATTGTTATTCAGTGAATAAGATCGGAATGAAATAAATCTTGGTAGTTTAAGTTGTGTTTGGAGCATAATAAACTTAGGAACAGTTTGATTCGTTGTTAAAAATATACTGAGTTAATTTACAAACTTCATCATCTTGCAACGGCGGCACTTTGAGTCAAGAACAGCAAAAAATCATAATGAGTATCGAAATTTAATGATTTATTCTTGAAACCGCTGAAAAGCGGTTATAGGTGCATAATATATAAAAGATATTTGTAGTAAACTGAACAAGACTATTCTCTCATAAAAATATAATTATAGTTTTTTTTTTTGTAATTTCATCTTCTCTACATGTATCTACTCATTTAGTAGCAATTATCATTGTATTAACTTTTGCTATATGTTATCTTTCTTTATTACATGGTCACAACTACTTCTACTTTGTTTTGTTTTAATACTATTTGTTCTATTGTTATATCTTATATTTCCACTAAGTAACAATTAAGACGTTTTCAAGAAGAAAATATTGCGAACTAGCGTATAGTACAAGAGGATAGCAATGATAAGCTGACAAAAAAAAATAATTTTCTATCTTATATTAACAAGCGACCTCGTAATAATTTTACCATGTATTGTCAGCATAATCCTCTCTATATCTTTGTTTCTATGTTAACTCTATTCTTTTGGGAACAATAAAAGAAATGAAAAAAAAAAATAATTCCAACAAAAGTTTTTTTAAAAATTTCTTCAGTTCATGAATTCGAAACTTTTTGATTTCGACATTCTTGAATATGAACTGATTTCTGACAATATCTGAAAGCTCTTGTTGGTAATTTCGAATTGATCGATTTCTAAGAGAAAAAAAGTTGGATCGTGATGGATCCTAAGATTCATCAAAAGCTAGTAGAGTATATTGGATCCATTAGAATTTATCAGAAACTGAGGAAAATAAGCAAACATAGGGGCAACTAACCCTTTAAGTTTTAAGTAAGAAAGAAAAGATGCATCTAAGAAATGGAAATTTTGCTAGACGTTTAGGGGTCTCGGTTGATCTTGACGTGTTTAGTAAATTTAAGATTTAAAAAAATTCATACTTTCCACATTGAATTTAAATCCGTGTAAAACTTTAAGATCTATTCTAGTTTCTAGCGAACTTTAGCTAGTTCTAATGAACTATATTGAAATCAAGTGAATTGCACTAAGATCTGATAGGTTACATGCACTTCAAGGAACTTATCCTATCGACTGCTAGGAGCCGTTTTTCCTTCTTTGTTAACATCATATAAAATATGCCCCTAATACTACATTAACAGGTCAATCTGGACAGAAAGAGGTTGGACAAATAAGTAAAATTTATTCTTTTTCTTTATCAACAGAATGACAATGTTGTTGAACCTAAAGCTGACAGTATAAAGAATTCTGTAATTGAAAAAAGTTTCTCTTTATCATGATTCTTCAAAATTTGATCTTTTGTCTTATTTCTGAAAAAAAGCTGTTAGTGCAACCCATTGCGGAATTAAAAATGTGAAACACGATGTAGCTGCTGTTGCCAATCTTCTAAAAACTATTGCTTTTTACGCATATTAGGTACATTTATTCATCATGGCTTTCTTTACATTATAGAACTCGAACAGGATAATGCCCCATATATAATTCAATAATATGTTACTTATGCATTATCTCTGATATGTCCTTGAAGTCTTATATCACAGTCTATGACGACCGCTAGAGCCTGTCTGTCACGATCTGTGATGGATCCCAAGCCCTGTCTGTCACAGTCTGTGAGGGGTCCAAAGCACTACCTGTCACAGTCTGTGACAGATCCAAACCCCCGTCTGTCACGGTCTGTGATGAGTCCAAAGCCCTGTCTGTCACAGCCTGTGATGGGCTCAAAGCTCTGCCTGTCACGGTCTGTGATGGATCCCAAGCCCTATCTGTCCCGGTCTGTGATGGGTTCAAGCCCTATCTGTCACGGTCTGTGATGGGTCCAAAGTCCTGTCTGTCACGGTCTGTGATGGATCCGGAGCCCTGTCTGTCGCGGTCTGTGATGGGTCGCGTGAGTGTCTGTCACGGTCTGTGAAGGAGCGAAGGGGGGAGGGTGCAAATTTCTTCCTCTAAACATTTCAGCACTTATTTCAGATCATGTTTCACAAAAATGTAGTCTCATCACTTAAAATCTCTATTTTGTAATAGGTTATAAACCACCTCATCGAAATACCGTGGTAAAAGAACTGAAACGTCTTTATCGTCACCATTCTATTCGGACAAAAATTGAATTTGAAGAAGCTACATATTTATCTATTACTTGTGATTTTTGGAAAGACCGAAAAAAGAATTCATATCTAGTAATTACAGGACATCATATTGACAAAAAATTCGATCAAGATTCGAAAATATTACAATTTATGAAATTTGAAGATCGTCACTATTCAATATTGATTGCAAATGAAATTGAAAATCAATTAATTAACCTGAACTTGTATGATAAACTAGTCACCATCACGTGTGACGGCGCGCCTAACATGCGCGATATGTTTAGTTATTTTACTCGTCGAAATATAAAATATATACATTGTACTGCTCACAAATTACATTTAATCATATGCAACAGTTTGAATCTCTGGGTTGCATCAAAAAAAAAAGGAAATACAACAGATGATGAAGTAGGTATTGAAACTGGTATAATGGAAGATGATGAAGATGAAGCTCAAATTAGTTTAAATCAAATGGTGAGAACGATGTCCTTTGATACTGTATCATTATCTAATGAAACAACCAATGATGATAGTGAAAGTGATGAAACATCAAAAGTAAGTTATGAATTTCTATTCTCTTCAGTTGTAGTTTTCAAGATCAAATATAAATTTTGTAATAGTAGAAAGCAAATAAAATAGCAGGTCATTTAAAGAGTAAAAATTGATTTAGTCACTATCAGTTGCTGAAGGCCATTTCTTCTATAAATTTTATTGCAGAACATTGATCATCAAATCGTTTAAACAATTATGAGTGATGAGTCTTATTGGGTTGATAAAGCAATTTTTTTTGCCGAATGATCCTCGAAATCAAGTATGATGTATTAATCGTTACATAAATTATATTGAAAAAATTAGGCATTTGAATCAGTAAATTTTTTTAATTTCAGCTTTGATTTCATAGTATGTTATTAATAATTATTGAGCTCATTTCAAATAGCAACAGATTTTTAATCAATATAGAAGCGTCCCTTGTATTATAATATATATTTAATAGGTGCTACTTAAGTTGTAAGTGTTCAAATATTTTTTTATAAAAGAAAAAAAACAATCGTGAAAAATACGACTATAAATAGATCTTAAGTGCAAGCTATCACCAGATAAAAACACTATCACATATGTATAACAAAAACAACAATCGTTTTGTGATATCGAAAAGAAGACAGTCTACTCTCTAAAAAAAACAGTATTCTCGGAAACCAAGGGAGAAAGGTTTCCGAGTGTTCGGAAACCCATTTCTTGTCCTCGAGAACCCTTTTATCGGTTTCCGAAAGCTCGGAAACCCATTTTTTAGAGAGTA
>CAJNSZ010000465.1:16379-37500 GCA_905329745.1 Rotaria sp. Silwood2
TCGAGATTGATCATCAGATGAGCATTGATCTAAGTGACTGTCGACTAATTGTACACAAACGACAGAGACTCCCTGGCACCATGCAAATTTTCGTCCAACTTCTGACTAGAAAGACAGCTACACTCGAACTTCAGCCAGATTGCACTATTGAATACACAAAACTTCAGATCCTTATTATTGAAGGAATACTAGTAGACCAACAACGATTGATATGGACCGGCAAGCAACTCGAAGATGGGTGAACGTTAAACGACCGCGGTATTTCAAGAAAGCAGGCATTGCATCTGTTTTTACGCCTTCGTGGTGACAAGCCCGTTATTCGTCTTCGATCGTCAAACAGTACTATTATTTCGAATGTTAATGTTCGCCTTGATCTTGCCAGCAAGATATGGTATCTGTCAAATATATATCCAACACCATCAAACACTAATGAAACGTCATTTATTGAATGGAACAATATTCAAGTACATTCTGATGAACGATTGCTCTTCGAAAACAAACACGAGATCGAAGAAGCTGATTGTTTATTTCCATCAATCGTCGATGAAAATGAACATCAAATGCTGTTCTCGGAAGCACTGACACATAATAACTCATCTGTGTTCGCACTCGATAGAGGTCTATGTGTACTTGGACGAGATTTTTCACGTGTTCTTAATTATCTACTGAAGAAAATGTCATTCTCAGTAGAGGATCGAGATGATATGATCACGTATGTTCTTCCACATCTCGACGATGCTGATTCTGAGTACACAAGTTCAAATGTCGTATTTCGTTTTCTTTCACAAGATGAATACTCGTCAGTAGCACAACTCAGTATTCAATCTCTACCCGAACAAGTCATTCGCGCTTTCCTTCTCTATCGACTTGACAACAATGAAGAACATGTGTCGAATATTGATGAAATCGAAGGAGAAATCAGTTTGACGTATAATCAGAAGTCTTCATGAAATGGTCTTATCGTCCATGAATGAGGTTCGATGTTCATACATTGATGTGATTTTTTTTGTCATAGATTTACGCTGCGTATATTCATGATGCTTGTTCTTCTATTAGAATAAACCACCAACAAATAAAAATGGATAGATCAATACGGTATAGGTGTGGCTTGATAGTTACTGTGGAAGCGGGGACAGATGTAGTTCTTTTCTTCACACACATACCAATACTATCAAGTGATAGAAGAATATTAGATTCCGATACACGATCAAGCTGTTTAGGAGTAGATGAGAATAAGTGAGTATGATAGAGGCGGTGACAATAACAGAAAAGGCATTCACTCACATTGGCACACACCTTCACTTACACCTGCAAAGTTGAAAAATAAAAAAAGGTCATGTTTCCTGTCGCAGTTATTTTAGATCAATTTTACGGAATATATTTTATCGATGTTTAAAGATGTACTTAGTACTCGAAGACAAGACATAGTGAAACTGTTTTTGAATGTACAGTACATATGGTTAAATCATACTGATGAATATAGAATAATGGATGGTGAGAAAAGGTTTGAAAGTGGCGTGATAGAATCTCTGCATCTGGGTGAATATTGTGCTCGGTTTCACTCACTTGGTAATTGGAGATGCAGCAGTGGCATATTCGACTTGACTAATCCTGCCTTTTTTCTTGATAATTTAGTGCACTAATAATAAATGATGCACCTGATACGAATCATATGAACACTAATCCTTCCACAACATCGTTTTGCTTCGATATATTTAAATGAAAATCATTCACTCATTTTCTTTGTTTTCATCAATACTTACAACATGCTGAATATTACTTTGTTGACTAGCATAGCTTGTATCGTGATCATTCATCTACGAGCAACTTCTGCCGCAGGATGCTGGTCTGCGAACGCTTGTATAGATAAGAATGCTTGTGTTTCCAAGGGTGGAACCCCTCAAGCGGGTCTCTGCCCTGGTGCCGCCAACATTCAATGCTGTACCTGGTAAAATGCTCATTACTGTTCACATCAAGATCTAAACTCATCCTTTTAGTTCGACGTGCAAAGATGTAGCAGTTTGCTCGGCTAGCGGTGGAACATCTCACCCAGGTATTTGTTCTGGCGCTTCCAATATACAATGCTGCAAAGGAGGATCTAATCCAACGAACCCTGGCCCCAGTACTCCTGTTAACACAATGCTTACAGGTTTGGCCGGTATTCTTCGTGGCGCCGGCCTCAACGTGGTCGAAGTTGCCGGCTGGAAGACTCGTGGTCATGGTGTAATGGCTTCTGTGAAAGGTATCGTCGTCCATCACACGGCTGGTCCAAAGACAGGCGATTATCCCTCGTTAGCGGTCGTTCGGGATGGTACCTCAAGCCTTGCCGGGCCACTTGCACAGCTTGGACTCGGGCGTTCAGGAACTTGGTTTGTTATTGCAGCAGGTCGTTGTTATCATGCTGGCAGTACTATTAATGACTCAATCTATGGAAACTCTAATGCAATTGGTATCGAAGCCGAAGGGGTTGGTTTGCCAGCTACCGAAAGTGGACATGCACACTGGCCCGAAGCCCAGTACCAGAGCTATGTCAAAGGTGTTAAAGCTCTCCAGAAAGCATACCGAGTACCAACTGCTCGTGTATTAGGACACAAAGAGGCAGCAGTACCTAAAGGTCGCAAGATTGATCCAAACTTTTCTATGGCTGAGTTTCGTGCTAAGCTCGGTTGAATCATCTGTTTTTGTTAAAGAGCATAATTTTGAGTAGAAAATCCGGTTAATGATATATTAATTGATTGAAACTTGATCTTAATTATAATCAATTACTGAGGTTTTTAAACTATATAAACCGAGTCGATAAACCTCTGATTAATCAATAACAATCGCACCATCCGAAGAAATTATCAAGGGTTTGCAAAGCAAAATAATTCAATGTGAAGCGCACAATGTTCCCTTTAAAATTATGCATCATAAAGAAAATTCTGGCTGAAAATAGGTACAGAATGAATCTTGGAAAAAATAATGTTCTATAGTATTGACCAACGGAAAAGCACGAATTTTAATAAGGTTCCATGGAATTCTTAATTCATACTTGGATCAAGAATACTTGATTTTAGTTCTCATAATTCTGAGTTGTGGTGTATGTCATAACCTATATTTCATTAATTTGATTCGAATTCACATTGTGTATGCACGTTTCATGTTGTGTCATTGATGCTTAGCTCAAGAATTCAAGCCATTCTCATGTACAGAGATATCTTCTAGCATTTGAGAAAGAACTGTAGTAGCGCACGTCATAGTAAAAGAATATTATCCAACATTCGACAACTCACCGTGATCTCAAATAAAAGAAAGATTTCTTGTGATTTGTGTCACTCCACATGTTTACAAAGTGTCGGCGAATACATTTTAAACAAAGAAAACAGTAATCTGATTCATCCAGTGCACCTATCTCATCCATGGAATCCCAGCATAACCATTACATTCGGCATGGGCTGGCTGTGTTATTTAATTCGATTTAGTGAAAATCTTAGTATTATGTTTTCTCTTTGCTGCAACATCAATGCAGTAGAACACTCATGAGCGAACATTTTCAATTGATCAATGACTGTTTATTAATGCACACTAATAGGCTATAAGTCATCGACGAAGCTTACTCTGAATCTGGGCATGATAAACTCTCTTAGCCTTTACTAATTATCTTTCTAGAAAACTAGTTTTCCAAGTCAAAAAAAATTCATTAAATTACGTTTCTCGATCTATTCAAATCGTACAGCATATTTAAGCTGTCTATAAAATAGTAGTTTTTTTTGTTTCAAATCGGATTTAGGAGCAAATATAGACATTGTGTTTCACAGAACAAATACACATTAGCATTAGTGCAAAAGTACAACAGCTTATATGATTTTATTCAAAACTCATTTTTATCATTAAATCGGCTCTTGACAATGTAAGGGTATAATATTTACAAACTATCATTCAAACACATTGCTAAGATTGAAATTAGTACGCAAAGATCCAATAAAAGTTACTTGTAGGAGCTGATATCAGCGTCTATTGATATAAATTGTTCGACTTCTGAAGAAGTATTACTCTTCTACTATGATGAACCTTGATAATATTTCATAATGTTTATCACAATAATTTAATGTTAATTTGAATTTAAATATAACGAAAATCTCACATAATGAGCATGCAATTATGCACCGTTTATCTGAGGTCATTAGCTCACTGACTATCTATGATTGATTTGATTACGAAGACGAAGTCATAATCGATCTTGCGAATGATTTAGATGATAATTACAGCTAAAATGATAATACTGCTAGTGATAATGATGCGACTGAGGCTGATGATCAACGAGATAATAAAGGAAATAAGACTTTTGTAAACCATGTGATCATCCATGGTCACCCATACGAAAAGTAAAATCTATATTCAAACAGTTACTTCACATGAAATTATATGCCGATTTCGATATTTTTCTCAATACGCAAGCACCTACGAATATCCAAAACTACAACCAACACTCACGCGAACAACTATCACTGTTCGAGTTCATCCAGAAGAGTCAGAAAATCCCATCGGCTTGTTGCTTGGATTACAAAATATTACGGATCCAAAGACGGACATTTATCTGATTTATCATCAATCATCACATCTTTGACCTGAGAATTTTCAAAATGCAGATGGCTGACTAAAAATATTTTTGGATACTTTTTAGTGATCGTAAGCGATACTTGTTTTTCATGCGAGCATCGGCTATATTTTTGCATGGTCAAAACTTGATCGTGGATCTGCCAAAATGTCTAGACCGGTATATGATGCCATACAAAATAACTGTTTGAGCATAGATTTCACTTTTGTTCGATGATCGTGACTGTTCATTGCAGTTAGTGTGAATCTTCATCCTTTCTTTAGTTCGATAAGGTATGGATGTGAGTAAATGTGGATTTTGGTGTGGTGTATGGACGTTGTGTGAATGTTTATCTGGTGTGTAGATAGATAGATAGACGTTAGTGCATGAATTTTAATTTTTTTTCAAAGAAATTCGACTTTTAAATCTTTCTCCAAGTGAGAGTTTTTTTTAGAACGCTACCAATGAAACTTCAAAAGTATTTCTATCAAATAATTCGAAAATTGTTATGATTTTTATGTTGCTTGTATTTTTGAAATAACAATATGTGGAAAGATGAAATTCTAATGTGAAATAGATTTCGACGCACAGATGGGCAAGTCAGTTATTCTTTTTACTCAAGTCAAGTTAAACCACAAATCAATTCTCAAGTCAATCTTTCTTATTTGACAAGCACTATTCAGATTTACTATAATGAAAAAATGGACACTTTTCTATGTAGTATGTACAGTGAAAAGAATAGAATTTGATAGCGAAACAAAAAATATGACTTTACATTATGTGAAACTTATATGAGTTTTAGTCACAAAAAAAGATATTTGACCTGACTCGTATTTTGTTTTGTCGGGTCACAAGTCAAGTCAAAGCAAGTCATAAATGACTTGACTGGACTTGCCCATCTCTATTTCGACGTCTAGTGCATAAAGAGTGCACAATAAGTTTTGATACCCTCTTGCAATGCTTTTTTCTCACATATTTTTGATGCCGATCGAGTCTCAATATTTATAGTGTACATGCTAGATGCCAAGCTCTATTCTATGCTAGAAATTGAGTTTGTATTTTTATTGTTACAGAGATATAAGTATTACCAAAATTATAGGAATTTTTAAATTATAGTAGACTATTTATCCATGAGAAAATGTGTAGTCATTCGACCACGCACTGCACTATACGTTATTTTTAGTTTCCTATCTATAACTCTTGCGTTCTGTCATTTGTACACGTCGTTGTGAATAAGAGAAAAATATACGGTCGCTTTTTCTTTGGTGATCATAACGTGCAGAAACAACGGAACATACGAATGAATCACATGCAGAGACAAGATGAGTCTAATTTCGACTGAGTGAATTACTAGATAATTACCGATTGTCTCAATCACTTTACAGTTTTCTTTTAGATTCTATATAATATTAGTCTGAATCGATGTGAAAATATGCATGAAAAGAATATTGCAAGATAGAATCAAAACTTCTTTTTCATTCTTTATCGATAAACGATTTTCAGCATCAGATAAAGCTCGTCGAGTTCTACTTAGAATAGATGAAAATAGTATTGGAACATGTTCTTAGACTGATCAGCCCCGGGAAAAGGACGATTCTGACCTAATACAACCTGCGTTGTTTCTTTTTAAGATACAACAACACAAACATCAAACCGAACACACAACGTAAAATAAAATTTATTTTACTGCTATGGCGTGTATTCTGCTTGTGTTTTAAACCATTTTTTTTTCATTTCTTTTGAGTTTTTCTTTCCTCTCGTGGCCTTTACTGTGTTTCATTGCTTGACTTTTTTCTTTGCTCTTTTTTTCCGCTTATTTCTTTTGCTTGCAAGTGTCTATAGTCTTGTGAATTAACCTTCAGCACTTGTACATATTTCTTTCTTGATAATCGCTGCACAGTTGACCAAAATGTCGAAATAAAGCAGTGTTCGTTAAAGTCGATGTGATTGTATCATTCATATTGAAATCATTCACTTTTGTTTCTAACCGATTTGTGTTCCTTTTTGACCAGTTATTCTTGATTCAGTAGAATATGCCTTCTTTTAGCTATTATCATATGCGACTCTGTGAAGCAAAACACATGAAAGGTGAATTACGATGTACGCCAATCAATTAAATATTTTGTTCTGGTTTGACCTCCAAATATGTACGTTACCCTCGTTTCCTTTTTCTTTTTCTACTCATTCTTTTTCTTTCTCGACATATTTCTTTTTTTTTTGTAAAAAGTATTGCAAGACCTTGAATTAGTAATTGCATGCTTGTTCTTCAAACTTTAGAAAAAGTGTATGCACATATTATTTTTTTGCTTCTCTTTTTACATAATTGCAAGAAGGTAGGGACACGATTTACATATCGAATAGCATTGATTTTTTTTTTTGCAGTATTTATATTAAAGATATTTTAATTCCATATCATACAAGAGCAGAAACTTCGATATCAAAAACATGTAATGGAGGTATTCTCGATTTATAGGAAACAAAAACAACGAAGTAGCCTAGCTACAAAAATTGATTTAGCATGCGATTCTTTATGGATGGTCACATACTACCGTATAAAAAGTCAATGCATAAGAATCGAATAGTACAAAATCTCTTCCTATAAATATCTCTTGACGAAGAACACCTCCATACAGTTAATACTTTGAACTTATACTTAGCTTTTTTCTGCTAGAAACGAATCTTTCCATAGTTAACATCATTATATCCTCAGCTGTAAAAGTCTGTTTATATTTCTGAGACACAAAATGACCTCTATAATGCGAGTGCTTTTTTCTGTTCTTCTTGAAGTCGACCAGGTCATCATGTGTGCTTGAAAAAAAATAAAATGATGAATAATTCAGAGGGCATACTGTTTTTACCTTGAAAGTGCATGAAATATCACTCTGATTTTTTCTATTTATACTTAACACAAAATCAATAGAGAAGTTATGTTTTACAGTGTGAAAGAATCAGTCAATACTATTTGGTTCTAGAAAAGGCGATACAACTAATTGAAGACGATGATGCATGAAACTGTCTTAGAAAACCCACTATCGGATTGAATCTCTTTCAAATATGCTCAGATGGAAACTAGAATACATATTGGAATATGAAATGAACCACAACAAATATACCAAATTGAAACTGAACGATGATAATCATCTTCAAGCAGACGGATCAGGGTATGAGGGAGAGTAAAAAGAAGACTCACAGTTCACATTCCACATTCACACTTCACTATAAATTTATTTGATTGTATAAAAAAAATACCATGGATTCGAGCTCACCAGTGCCATTCACTATTCCTTCATATATGTGAATGACAGAATCGGAGATTTCTGCTCCTCTGAATAGCGAAATCGAAAACCGTCGAACGTGAGAACAATTAATCCGAAATTCCCTCTCTGCTTTCATTGCTGCGATCAGGAAATGAGTATGAGTTTTCGTTCCTAGGAACTGTAAAACTCATAATGACTTATCACCAAATGAAAGAAAAGATACGTCTAAGTATCTCTATATGTTGAAAAAGGTATAGACAAGAGTTGCGAAATCAGTTCTCGTTCTTTAGGAACGTAACTGCAAAGAACATGAACCCTGAAGTTCATACTCTACACATAAACCACTATAGCTATATCCTTATGCCTATAGTCTTATGGCAATAACTGTACACCTATGCCCTTATACGAAGAGGCTGCATATCCAGACGTTTACCTTCACACTGATCCCTACACCATTGTACCTATTAACTTGGTGGTAAATTCCTATATCTTTATCGTTTTGATTATGTTTTTCATCATAGACTATTGTTATTATAGTTTTTCACAGATTGTCTAAATGTACAGACATGAACCTGTTCTAAGTAGTGTCTTTAAATGTTTTCTATGCTGTATTTTTGTTGATACCATCACCGGTATACCGCAGCAAAACGACTGTCAGAACATAGATGACATGTTCAGTATCAAATTATAGCCAGTTGAATGTCATTATAGGAGTTGTTTTCGTCCTGTTCGAATCACGTAAGTTCAGAGGTATTTTTTCGATGCAGTTTCGAGTGACAGATTTAGAGTAACAGAAAAACGGAACGTGGTTTGAATCAATTATTATATTGTATTCTGTTGAATCAGAGTAGGTCTGCGACATTAATAGCTATTCATGATTTAATACAACAGCAAAAGACGATTGTTTGGAAAAGAGTTTACGGTTAGCGTATCGAATCTATTGCACAATTATCTGATTTTTTGTTGTCAGTCGTTCTATTTTCATGCTGCTGCATAGTAAACGGCTATTTTCCATGATCTTGACATTGATAAGAAGCATAAGTCTCGAGTAAAAAAAAAATGAACGATTTTACGTATCAATAACTGGTCGAATTTTCTCTAAACCGTTTCATTGGAAATGTGCGCTACACATGAAAACTAAGACAACTAAGTACTGTAGTAAAATCTATTGTTTATTTATCAATCGAGTTCAAGTTGACATTAGTTGAATTCAATTTGTTGTAAAACGTATTTTAAAGAAATCATCAAGTGTTCGATTTATTTTTCAGATTTAAATTCATTTTTCCAAAAAATATGACTGACATATTTAAAAAGTATTTTGATTCACTGAAAACTAAAGTCAAATCATTCTATAGCAGCAGTCCGCTTGGTCTCATCTTCGATCTAATTGAAGCAAAAATCAGTGTTGACTCTGCAATCATTGCTATGGGTATGTTTTAAATTATGCTTTTCCGGTTCGTCTCACATATCTATTTTGTTTTACAGCTCTATGTGGTATTCTTGCTATCTATCTTGTGTTTGGTTGGTGCAACGATTTCTTATGTAACTTAATCGGACTAATCTATGGAGCATATACCTCGTAAGTAGTATTCCCGTCAAAATTATGTTTCTCCGTAGTTAGAGTATTGTCGTAAGGTGAGAATGAAAATATTTCTTGAAATTTTATTCAAATGTTCATTGGGATTGATCTTTCATTCCAACCCGAAAAAATAATGTTATATTTCGTGAAACCAATTGATTAAAGTACTTCGGTTTTTTCCGAATTGTATTCGCATAATTAGTTATTGTTACTATCATTGACGAAATCCATGAAGAAGATCGTCTCCAAGTGTATATCTTTAATAGTTGGAAAAATACATTCCGAATATTATACCTTTCCAAACGAAAATGATTCTCTCATTAATAACTGATAACGATAATTCTATCATAATATTTCATTTGATTGAAAAAATGAACTCCTATTAGAGTTGACAACATGTCTGACGACATTTACTTTTAATAAAATTTGGAGTAAAGTAAACGTAATCAATAATTCAGTATTAAAAATGAATGAATAACAAGTGCTGTACTAATAATTGTGCATTCGAAAAGTCAATATTCGTCCTATTGTCTATAGTTTTGAATATTTTCCTCATTGTGATCAGTTTGAGAGAGTTTTCTGGTCTAATATAACGAAATAATAAATACAAGGACTAATTAGTTACGAGAAGGTCAGCTTTTGCCCAGAATATTGTCAAAGAAGCATTACGTATTCAGAATCAGCATCCAACTTTGAGTAAATTGATTTAATTTCTTTACCAAAAAACTTTCTTGAGGGTATGGACGTGAATGCAAAAAAAGAACAATACCCACATCCAAACTATGGCTTCGAGCTGAAAACAAGAAAGAAAAAATCAGTTTACCGTTATGATGCGTCAAGAATACTGTCTAAGATCGTTAGAATTCGGCTTTTGATTCATTTTTAAGGCCAGGAATAAAAACGTGAATAGAACGAGACCATGGAGCATCTTCAACTCTACCTAGCACATATATCATGAAATCAACGAATTTCGATTTGTGAAGGGCCCATTCTTTTTTAAACTGATTCACATTATTTGTAAGAATGAGCCATGGGTTATTCGAATCTGATGTTGAAATTTTAATATCAATAGTTTACAGTCGAAAAATAATCAAAATACGAAGTGAAAAAAATTGTTCTACATCAGCAACACTTGATCATAACGACGAATAACATGAGTTGAATTGTTTTTTTTTGTTAGGGCAATGGCAATTCTATTATCTGACACGTCCAATCACAAACAACTGTTGACCTATTGGATTATTTATTCATCACTTGGTTGTATCGAGTATATGCTGCATCGTCTATGTGATTTCTTCGTATTATATTGGTTTGGCAAATGTATTTTTCTCATTTGGTTTCTTCAATCTGGATCATCTTCGTCTGAGAAGACTTCTGAACAGGAGTTGCTTGACTTGCTTGCGAACCAAGGTGAGCAAAGAACAGATAAAAATACGAATGTTTGTTGTAGTAATGACGGTACGTCTTGTCTAAACTTTTTGTCAAAAGGTTCTATACATGACTTGTCTGAAATCATATGTAGTTCACAGCCTATGCGTGGGATGCTGAACTGATGACTATCGTTCTATTTGTTTTGTTTAAAACACCCATGGCGCTGCATAAATTGAGATTTAGTCTTATATACTGGCTGAGCCTGCCCTAGTCCAAATGATAGAGGTATTAGAAAGTCATTTAGATTCGAATATGCATAGGATATACCACTTAGCGAATATCTAGTCGACTGACCTATACAATCAAATAATCGGCTTCTACCTGTCAATAATATTTGAAAATGCTGCTAAATACAATTTTACTCAAAGTTTTTCTAATTTCATCATGAGTGAAAAATTGTATCAAAAAATACTAAATTAGTTACATAAAATAAAACATGACTAATTTATAGTTGTTTAATATTTTCTCAAAAAAACTTTTTACATCACTCATTTATATAGAAAATCGTTTTATATTTAAAAAAAATTGAAAACAAAAATAAACTAAAAATAATCGAAAAGTCATGAGAGTTTATTTTTTTCATATCATAATCGAAGTTAATTTCGTTTTTAAACTTTCGCAATTTCAAGTTGAAAATAAACTGAAATAATAAATTGATTAATCTATGAAAAACATCTTATTAGCGAATTAGATACGATTCGTGTAGAACCATAATCCTTTTTGGCTAGATTTAATATTCATCATTGAACAGTTCTCCACCTACTGAAGTAAACTTCAAATCAAAACAAAAGTTGGTTCATTTTTAAACTAAAGAAGAAAGTGCGATCGATCTTAATTTTCAAATTGAAAAGAGCGACATTTGTTTGTTTTTTTTCTAGAAGATTAGAAGGAAAAAGATGTTTTTTTTTATTAGTAGCAGTACTATTCTCTACGACTGTTTTTTTTCTCAGCTCACAAATATAATTGTTTTTTCGAATTCCTTTTTTTCAATGCTAAAATATTTTCAGTTGTTCGTTAGGGAATTCCAGACAAGTGAAAAGACTGAACGCTAGATCTCTTAAAAACGGCTGTCAGTGCAGTTTCATGATCCGTCAAAGTGTGGAACTCACAAACACTAACTGTTATAAATTTATGGCATAGTGTCTAACAGTTTAACATAATTTATTTAAAAAAAAAGTCGAATGAATGAAAAAACCAAAATGATAACGATTTTTATAGTTGATATGCTCACTACGAAATTTTATCATTTCGAAAATGATTGCGTTTCGAATCACTATTTTACCAATTTATTTGATTCATCTAACATCGTTATACTGAAAAAACTTGTTTGTATTATCAGTTACATCATTTATTTCGTCAGTTTAATTATCATATTAGCCTGGTATAGTTATTGATTAAATCGTTAAGAAAGTTTTTAAGTACATCATCCTTTCTCTCGACGAACTTTAATACTTACCGATGAGTTTTACCTAAACTTAGAACTCAATCAGTTCATACTTTTTATGTTTGTTCTGTTACGACTCTGCTAGTTCAAAAATACCACCGCCTTTAACTTTCTCTAAAGGAACATGAGCAATGAATTGGTAGCAAAAGCAGATGTGCAAAAAACACAAATAAGAATACGTAGAAAAAACATTTTTTTATTCTGTTAAATGTTTTTCTTTCAATCAGCTTTTGAATGAATAAACAAATTATCTGCCACTTTTCAGCATCATGATGTACATATATTTATCTAATAAAGCTTCTGGCACTTTTATCCAAAGTCGACGGACAATATTCAAGATTTTATATTCAGAATTTGTTTTTGTTCGAATATGTTTGATTGAGAAACAATTGAATTTACTATCCTTCTACTCGCTCGGTTCTTCCCTTACTTACTTCTCCCTCTCTCAGCAAGAAACCTTTACTCATATGTATATTATAGAGCCAGAACAACAAGAATCGAACGACGACTTTTCAAACAATCCGGTCGACATTGAAGCCATTATTGCTAAAAACGAAGATCCAACGAAGCTGAATTTATCAGGCCAAGGAGTTACGAATGATAACATGATGAGTGTGGCCAATGCATTACGAAACAACACGGTAAGATTACATACTTCTGTCATTGAAAATTATGGGATGGAAAATTATAAAAATCCATTTCACCTGCTACTTCCTATTCGTTAGTCGAGACATTTTTTCATGCATTTGGTTACTGCACCTAATTTTGCTCTGCGATGTTTACATAGTTTAGCTTTAATGTCTTAGAAAGTTTCTAACTCGGTATTTTCCTTCTTTCGAAGAACATAGATAACAATAAGCGCCAAAAGACTTAGTTTATTGCAGTTTTCATACAATACTCCAGCGTTCTGGTATGAATGTTATATCATTATGTGTGTGCAACTTCGTACGCTTGAGCGAAAGCAGACTTCTGTTCTCGCGAATATGATATTTGATCTGATATCTGATATCAATCTAAACTTTCATTTTCTCCGTTAATGCTATAAAGACTGGTTCATTCGATTTAGTTTTACCGCTCCATCCATTGAGTGCTCAAGAATGGCAACTCCGTAATACTTTAATCAATAGATAAATCAGCATAGACTTCTGTATATGCAAGTGAAATTAATTTCTATCTCGATCAATAAATGTTTCATTCTTGAGTGCAATATTCGACATTTTCAAAACAGAGAATTGATTAATAATTCAAAGAGAACCGTGCAAAAGCCAACAAAGAATTTAATACATCAAAGACAGCATAATTTGTTTGTGCATGTGGAAAAAGCTCAATGCTCACTCAATTTTTCTAAATTCCTTTTCATTTCTTTCAATTCTTCTTTTATGATAACTTCGGCAACCCTCTGTGAGAACGGAATGTTCAGGAACGAAAATCTTGGTATCCCTACTTGAGATGCTATATGCGAGCATATTTTCAGCCCTCTTACGAATTCAATGATTTATGTAAGTATTGTGACTTTTTGATCCAAAATAGAATCATAAATTTCTATGAGAGGTGGTTGGCATCCACATTGGTTCAAAAAACAGATCCTGTTAGATTCTTTTCTGATTAAACTCATGAAACAAAAAGATGACTTCATGGTCTCAAAAAGTGGAACCCATTATGGGTTCCTATTTCCGATAATTCAAATCTTCTTTTTGAATTCCTGTTAGTAAGAACAGAAATATTACACGATATATAAAATATGCCAGGAAAACCAGTGTAGGATGCGTTCTCGTTTCTTAAGAACAATGTCTGGAAACGAGAAGTCTCATACCCTTGATTGGCACCTTTCATCAATCCCATTTTCTTTATCTTCTCATACAAATACAGCATGCCTATTTATATATCTTATTCCTATTTTTTCTTTTTCACGCAGACTTTTACAACCCTTGACCTTGTAGCCAATTCGATCAGCGGTGAAGGGATGAAACTTCTGGCTGATGCTTTAGAAAATAACACGGTAAACGCCCTTCTCTCTTCGACTTGCTCATTTTCATTATTGTTTCTGCACACAGACACTCACCACACTTGACCTCAGCAACACTAGTTTCGGGGACGAAGCAGCCCAACATTTGGGTAATCTTTTACGAACTAACATGGTGAATTATTTTTCTTTTCGCTTATTCTATATTTGTATACACTTTTCACACAGACACTTACTACACTCGGACTTTTCAACAATGGAGTTGGAGTTGAAGGAGCCAAACATCTCGCCGATGGTTTACGAGCAAACACTGTGAATTTCGTTTTTACTTGATCTTTTTCATATTTATCTTCGTTTTTTTAAGGCACTCACTTCACTCGATCTTGGATTGAATAAAATCGGAGACGAAGGGACACAGCATTTGGCAAATGCTTTACAAAATAACATGGTGAACGTCTTTCTCTCTGTTTTTTTGTCATTCTCATCCTCACGTTTTCATACAGGGTCTCACAGAACTCTACATTCAATCCAATGAAATAGGAGATATTGGAGTTCAATATCTAGCTACTGCTTTACGATATAACACGGTAAACATTTTACCTTCTTCGTTTTCTTAATTTTCATCCTCACTTCTACACATAGAGACTCACCAAACTTGGCATTTTTTGCAATCAATTCGGAGAGAAAGGAGCCCAACACTTAGCTGATGCTTTACGCAACAATAAGGTGAACTTCTTTCTCTATTCAATTCTCTCATCTCATATTGACATTTCCACGCAGACGCTCAAAACAATTGAACTACGTGACAATAAAATCGGAGATCAAGGTGCCCAGCATCTAGCTGATGCTTTGCAATACAACACGGTAAGCTTCCATCTTTATTCATCTATTTCATTTCTATTTGCATTGTATCGCAAAGGCACTAGCTGTACTTCAGCTTGATTCCAATGAACTTGGAGACGAAGGAGTTCAACATTTGGCTGATGCTTTACAAAATAACATGGTAAATCTCTTGCCCTCTCTATACACTATAATCATGTTCATTTTTACTTATGTAATCAGACACTGACTACACTTAGTCTCGGACACAATAAACTAGGTGACAAAGGGATCCAGCTGCTCATTGCTGCTTTAGGAAATAATAGGGTGAATTTCTGTCTCTCTAGATCTCTCTTATTCTCATTGATACTTCTACATACAGACACTCACCGCATTAAATCTCGGAAGTACTGAATTAACAGCCAACATGATTCGAAAGTTGGCGGATGCTCTACGATATAACACAGTAATCTTCTTTTTCTCTTAATCCATCTAATTTCTCGGGATACTTCTTCAAAAAGACACTCACCACCCTTGAGCTCGGCTCGAATGCAATTGGAAACACAGGAGTTCAATACTTGGTTGATGCTTTGCAAAGAAACACAGTAATTTTCTTTTGTCCTTCGTTTCTCTTGTTACTTTATGCATTTTTTTCAAACAGACACTCGCTAAACTCGACCTCATGAGTAATGATATTGATGATGAAGGAGCCCAATATCTAGCTAATGCTTTACGAAAGAATACGGTGAATTTCTTTCTCTTTTTATTACTCTCAATTTCACCGTCAATTTCTCACACAGGGACTCAAAGAACTCGAGCTTCAATGCAATCGAGTCGGAGACGAAGGAGCCCGGTATCTAGCTGATGCTCTGCAAAATAACAGGGTAAACCGTTTGTCTACTCATCTCTCACATATTGAATTTCACTTTTCTCACAGACACTCACTAGACTCGCCCTCACAATGAATAACATTGGAGAAGAAGCTCAACAAAGTACCATAGAAACTCTTAAGAAGAATACTGGATTGAAGGTTGAGTTTTCATGGTAGTGGTTAACAAGATTAACATTGATTGACAGTGAAGAAATTAGTTTAGAAATTGCTTTTTAAAGTTCTTTTCAAAATATATTATTCATAACATAGTACGATTGTCAGTCAACTATTCTGTACCGCAAACTGATACAGAAAACAACTCTAGCATTGATCTAGTGAAGTTTTAATGAATGATATGAAAAAAGAAAAATAATTTCGAACATTGACGAGCAATAGCATTTTACAGGAAACTAAAAGATTCTTCGTTCTATTGAGGACACATGCAGTGTTACAAACTAGTGATAGACCATGACAAATCAGTTAAATATTAATCAGCGTATAGTCTGTAACAAACATTTTTTTCATGAGTACATAGGAATATATGATTATTAGAAACCAACTTAACGTTGATAGCAACATCTTCATTCGATATATGAGCAGTGCAAATAAATGACTTGCGGGATAGATGCACTCAGTCATATGTATATTTTTCATGGTCAGCAAAACATTTTTACGAATATTCTATATAATATAAAAATGTTTTAAAACCAGTATTTCTTTTTTTTTTATAATATTTCAATAAAGGTTCTATTGGTTAACAAAAGTCCTATAAATCATAAAATGTGAGACCTTTTATACTTAAGGAACATACCGAGATTTGTTTCTTTAACATTTAAATAATTGATTTAACTAGTTTTTTTTATTTACTGGAAACAGTCATACGTTTTAGCTATGCCAAAACAAAGTCGTGATTGTCGAAGTAATCCTTCAGCTAAAGCTCTACCAAGGTCATAGAAAAATTCGAAATGATCCAAAAAGATATTAGAAGCTGATGTTATAACTACGTTAGAGAAACGTTTGTACTTCATCTTGTGTAATTGTTGAGAGAAATATGAAATAGATTTATTGTTCTGTTAACTATAACTTGCTTGCTCCCCTTAAAAAGAATATCAAAAGATGTGGAAATATAGGCGTAAATGCGAACATGAGTCTTCTATCCGCCTACCCACATCTAATGTCTATATTGGTTTATCTTTTTATTGTAATTTTTATTTCAGTTCGTCAATATCTTTAGTAAATTGTTTTTTATCATTTTCTAATGTTTGTAAAAATAATTGCTTATCGTTAAATTGCCGAAGATTATTTATTTGAGATTAGAGATGTAAGTCGATCAGAGATGCAGAATCTGCCGTGATTTTAAAAAATTTCCCCGCACGATTGTATCTTCCCCCAGCTATTTCCCCAAAATTCTCCTATGAATCGAAAATTTTCCCCAAACGGCCGTACGCGCACACAGGTAGATTCTGCACCTCTGAAGTCGATGCCTTGATCATCAATTATGATTCAATTTATCCTAAATGTTGTCCTCTGTCGGTGGCGGCAGCTGAATTTTGTCGATGAATTTTTAAAAATTTTCTTAATTTTGACAAATTTTGAAATAGAACAACGAGAGAAGACGTTGGTAGATAATTTATTGACAAACACCCAGACGATCACATCTCTAAAAAAAACTTATTTGGACGTTAAAAGTTGTTAAAAATCAAATCTCTATTACTGTGTCGCGACGACTCATCCGGTCGGCTTACACCTCTATGTGAGATATTAAATGTTTTTATTTTTTATTTGTGAACATAATTCTTCAAGAACATGCAATCATGATCAGCGAAAACTACATCACAATGTTATCTTTCTTTTATTAAGAAGATGATTTAAATTATTATCAGCTAAGAAAAAAGATAAATCGAAATAAATAATTGAAACTGACTTATTGTATTGTTGTTGAAGTCGTAACTCTAACTAACCTCATCCTATTGAAATAGAAAAGCTTATCAGTACAGTCCGTTGTGAACTATAGTGTGGAAGTCACATATGTTCTTATGTTTCATTATACTAATATAAAATATGTAACTTGAAAAAGTTCTTGCAGACTTTAGTTGTTTTCAAGCATAATTGCTCACCAAGAAAATAAGAGTTCATCTGGTTTATTTTTTCAGTCGGAACCAAAAAAAGGATGTGGGTGGGTGTGGGTGTGGAGTGTGGGTGTGGGTGTGGGTGTGGATTTGGGTGTGGGGTATGGGTGAGTGTGGATGTGGGTATGGATGTGGATGTGGGTGTGGGGTGTGGGTGAGTGTGGGGTGTGGGTGAGTGTGGATGTGGGTGTGGGGTGTGGTTGTGGGCGTGTGAAAGAATAACCCTCACACGCACACCCATCCACACACACCCACACCCACACCCATCCTCAGACTCACCCTCTTACGTCCATTATGTCCATTATGTTCATTACATCCATTATGCCGATTATGTCCATTACATACATTATGCCGATTATGTCCATTACATCCATTATGTCGATTACGTCCATTATGGCCATTATGGCCATTATGTCCTTTATGTCGATGGTCGAATTCTAGGAAAACTGTGTTCTGGCTTCGAAAAACAAATTTAGTTTTCGGAAATCCATTTAGTGTCCGGAAATCGAAATCAGTTTCCGGAAATCGCTTTAGTGTTGGGAAACCAATTTAGGGTCCGGAAAGCGAAATCAGTTTCCGGAAATCGATTTGGTGTCCAAAACATGATTGACTTTCCTGGAAACTTATATAACGCATCATATGTTCTTATTAAAGATAACTGTCGAATACAAGCGAAAATTTCGTCACAAAGAGCGGGTGAAAAATATGGCTCGACCGATCCGACTTGACTACTGACTCCGTCCAGTGCGGCCCGACCGGTTTTAACTCTGAGAGGAATGCTATCGTGTTCTTCATTGCCCTTCACTCTTCTCACAACTTATTTCTTGCGTTCCTGCCATTGCCCTTCTCAGCTATAGTTCGAATTTTACTTTTCCTCTTCTTCTCTATTTCTTTCCTTTCTATTAACTCGTGTCTTCTGCTCTCTCTCTATCTAATTACTGATTGTGGGCGTGGATCACTTGTATAGCATTCTCCTTGACAATGATAGTGTAATTGTCGAAACGTCGGGTTTGAAATAAAAAAAGATGCTCACATCTACAGCCACTGTTATCATCTAAAGTGTTCTGAATTTACTTTCCCTCGTCATATCTAATGCGCTGAAAAATACTTGAAGATGAAGAAAATGAAAGAAGAAAAACATACATATATGTATCTTATCATTTTTACGACACAGTAAAGGAGAACAAAAAAAGAAGAAAATAAACCATACGTGAATCATACTACAACAACACGATAATTTGAAATCATGAGGATTTACTCAGTTTTGTTATGATTATTGGATAGGTCTGTCTTTTTGGCTTTATTATTTTCAGCCGTCTGATATTGGAGAGCTTGCTTGGGCTGGCCGAAGCGAGGTATACTCTGCTGATGAAACCACTGCGAAGTATTAATGCTTCGAATTTCTCCAATTGCATCAATGGCTGCCTCAGTGGATTCCAGTAGATGTTGGCATACGCGTGCATTTTTGGCTCGATATTGCGCACTACTGCTGGTGATTGTTCGTGCAATTTGGTCCACTTTCACCGATATATCATAAGCGGCTTCTTCAAATCTGTTCAGCTCCTTCATCAGAGACCAATTAGCGGCAGATAATTTGACCAGCTCATCACAAATAGTCGTGAAAAATACAATTGCACCTTTCTGTTGTTTTGTCCACAGGTGATGAACTATGCCAACGACAGTGATTGCCACGCCACCTCTGAGTATTACGCCGCCAATAATCGGATGAGCTGCGATGAGAGCTGCCGCTCCACCCGTACTTGAAACAAACGAGACTTCACGCAAAATGCATTGCTCCTTTGCAAGCTCTGCTAGAGAACCGCCGAGAACGCTTGCTAATATTGGACCCAATAAGTAAAAGTATCGAGCAAAGTTAATGCGACGCCGAACATTCTGATATTTAGCAGTCACTATTGCTTGGAATTCCTTCAGACGCTGATCAAGTTCATGACTATGACGTTGGTCAATACGTGCGTTTTTTATCATAGCGCGAACTCCTTCGGCCAACTCCTTCAAAGCCAAATTCACATCTGTTTGATCGATAGAACTCAAAAGAGCTTCAGACGAAGACCGTTGCAACGCATTTCTAAGTACATCAATATGGTCGCGTGCTTCGCTAAGATGTGGCAGGAACATGGACATATTGTGCTGTGTAGTAAGAACGAGTTCGCCAAACTCACTCATGAGCGTCTCAAAATGAATGGCAATTTCACTGTACTGACCCATTTCTCGACGCATATTGGTGAGAAGTTTTCGATGCTGTACACAAGTTTTGGAATCATTTTTAGCCGTTCAGTCATAGAAGCCGAGACGAAATTACTCGATACTGACATAAAATCGATGAAACGTCGCGTTAGCTCATCATCCAAAAGGCCATGTTTGAACGCAATATCAGTCAATTCAGCACGGCTCATGGCTGACATATCAATCTCATCTACCTCAGAGCGTTCTTGAATGACATCAGTTACGGCTGTGCTTGAACTACATCATCTTCAGATGGAACAGTCTTTCTCTCATGCTTAAGTGATGTGGACGAAGTGTTATCTTTTGACATGATCTAAAGTCGAGTAATGAGAAATGTTATTTACAGACGTATTATATTCACACGATTGGAAAAATCCAACAGGAAAGTTGGAAATTATGATGTTGCAAGAACAGCTTACATAATTCTCTTCGTTCTTCATTTTAATTATTTTTCGCATTTATATCTTTTCTTTGTCTGATTTTTCTCTCTTCTCTTTCCTTTTCTTCATCCCTCTCTGCCACTATTTTTTTGGTCACGCTACTATTTTTTTCTTTTTTCTTTCTTTCATTTTTTTGGTTTTTCCCTCCTTCTTCATATTTGTTGATCATAGTATCTTGTACTAATAATGATGCCATTCTCTCACTGCTATTGCTCTCATTTTTTCTCGTAAATAAGCTTACATTGGGTGTGGGTGTGAGTGTGAATCTTCTCTTCATTAAACCCACCCACACCCACAACCACCCACACCCCACACCCACACCCCATACCCACACCCACGCCCCACACCCACACCCCACACCCACGCCC
>CAJNSZ010000465.1:37535-79094 GCA_905329745.1 Rotaria sp. Silwood2
TAAAACTAATCATCTTCGAAAAACATGCAAAAGAAGGTATGAAAATGACCTGCCATCTAGATGAAATTTCGATTTTGACCTTCAATTTAGATAGAGGGACTTGAGTTCTATAGTTCAAGATACAATGCGCTTTCTTACTTTTCATTACATTTTCATCGAAATGTCAAGCTATTATGACAAAAAGTTGAAAAACTTCGTAAAAAATCAGCAAAATTCCCTATTATTTGTGCATGTAAATACATGTTTCCATTTTCTCAACGTTAGAATGTAAGAAGATAACCATTTGCATTGTATCTTGAACTATAGAACTCAAGTCCCTCTATCTAAATTGAAGGTCAAAATCGAAATTTCATCTAGATGGCAGGTCATTTTCATACCTTCTTTTGCATGTTTTTCGAAGATGATTAGTTTTAAAAGGGTTTCGTCTTATACTTTATCGGAGAAAAAGACATCCCAACTTCTCCTCTTTCAATTGATGAAAACCGCAGGTCGCTAGCTGCTGCCGTTATCGAGTTATTGCGCTTACACCCACCCCTCTTTCATTCTGGCGCGGACAGTAGTTAGTTTTTGTGATTGCGTTTTTCTATAGTGAGTAGTGGTGATATGTTATAGATGATGATTTAAGGTTTAGGTTCTCGATATATTATTTTAAATAAAGAGAGTACGGATCCTAACAGGACCGATAATTTTTTTCCTTTAGCTGGTGTAGTGTTCTAGATTAGTTTTTGAAGAAAATAGAAAAGTAGTTTCTAACTTCCTAAGGTTAAAACTGAATTAAATACTCTGAACTTTTTAGCGCTGCATAATATGGATTTGTGCGTAAACAGCTCATATGCCAGTGATTATATCGCAAAAGTCAAATGTATTGCAAGAAGGGGCACTATTTGCCACAAAATTCCACATTATGCGACGCATAACATTTGAGACTGTAGTCAGAATCTAAAGCCTAGACTTCGGTAGTGTGCTGTAATGGCGTTATTTACAGATACAAACGAGCACTATATCAGAGCGAGGAGTCGGGAGTAGCGTCCTGAAGAGGCGCCGATGACTGACATGGAGCTGCTTTGGTAGCTATAAATGACAGACGATTTTAAAGTAAGTTCCGGAAAAGAAATCTGATGTTTTTGTTGAGTGACTGGTTATTACCCAAAAGTTTATGGCTGTGGGCGTTAGTATGAGTGTAATCGTGGTTATAGATGTAAGATTATCAAACCCACACCCACACCTAAGGTCATCTTATCCAAGAGATCAAAGGTTGCTGCATCAACGCATCATCTGAAATGACACCGTTAGTTTTATGTATCTATATAGCCCTCCATAGTGTGTAACCAAAACTTAAGAGATAATCGCATTTAGGACAGATGATGTAAAAGTTCTATATTTTTTTTTATACAGGGCTCTGATAGAATGTCGTGGTCTTCTTTGTTTTCCTTGTTAGAAAAGCCATAGCATCTATTTTAAAATTACATACAAGGATTTAGTTCGAATTTTTTTCAAAGACTAGACAATTTCTTCAATAAAAACAGCAGAAAAATCTTCTGAAAATTAGCTGATAATATTTTTTTTTAGAATATATTTCTTTGAGCTGCTTCATTATCCACTGTCGGTATTCTAAAACACGTTATGTATACAGCAGTGCATTATAGTAAAGGTTTTCATATGGTAAATAAATAATCGGTCTGGTATGCAAGAGGATGTAATGTATAGAAGATAATGTCATTTAAAATTTAATTTGATCGATTTAGAATTTCAAAGTAAAATAATTTTTGGCTTAATACTTTTCATAGAGCATATCTATCTTGTTCCAAGTAATATAGTTTGACAAGGAACTGCATAAGATTTCTTTTTGATATAAAATCTATAGCTTGTGGCAATCTTTCTGTCGCAAAATACTTTGTTTTTACGATTTTGATCAACAGAAGTGAAAAGTAACGATGCCGAAAGGCAATAAAAGTGTTTATTTTGACTGTTATAAAACATGTGCAGAGTTTATTTTTTACAGCAACAGGGCTATATACCAATCTCGTACAACTCGAATGCAATGACGTTTTCTAAGTTAAAAAACAGGTCGTGCAGAGTTTCCGAATCCTTTTGTTTAAAAGGTTTTCTGCTGCTTGACGGAAATTTACAATCGAATTCTATGATGCATTTTTTTCACTAGACGCTTTACTCTTTCTAACAAAAAACCAATACAGTTTTTATCACATTTCACCACAGTGCTATATCAGAAACAAAATCAATGCAGAACTTTGGCATTATCCGAATGAAAAGCAAAATTTGTAAACTGGTTGAACCGAGTTGAACCTGCGAGTACACGTAAAAATATAAATCGAGCCGTGAAACCCGTAAATCGTGAGAATACTCCACCCGTAAACTCGTGACCCGTCGAAGATCCAACCTGCCCGCGGACCAAGGATCGGGTCACAGCCCGGAGAGGCTAAATGAAAACGGGTCAACCCGCGAACATCTCTGCTTGGAAGTTACTGTTATGGCAGCTCGATAGTTTTTCCTTATCATACCTATGATATTTGAATTGTCATTTTTTGGTTGTGGTGGATAGTGAAGAATACAGTACTCGATCGTCGGCTTCACTAAAATTGGGGCAAAATGATCTTCGGGTAAATGCAGTGCCAAGGCGAACGCTTGAATGAGACGGTGAGATAGTTGCATAATTGCTTGGAAATATCCGTCATAAAGAGCTTCGCGAAATCCTAAAAAAAGTAGTATTCAAGAGCTTATTAGCTTGAAAAAATCGAACTATATTTGTCATGTTTGTTACAATTTTCTGAATTATCAGTTCTCACCTGGTAAATTTTTGGGCCATAGGTTGGGTTTATAGCAATCTATTTCTTTTGTAGTTCTATATTCATCATCAGCAGGCAACTCAATATCCACAGAAAACGTCTCTCTTCTGTCGGGTGTATTTTCATCTAATTTTTCTTCAAACATCGGAAAATATCCTCGAACATCCATTCCCGCTGCGCCGCCGTGTAGTGTCATTTTTTCTTCTAATGGTAATGAAAAATATCGTCGTACTTGATCGAACGCATTTTGTGTTACGTCTGACGGAATTCCATGATTTTTCAAATAAAAAAAGCCCACGTTACGGCAAGCATGACCGATTTCTTCTGCAATTTGAGTTTTCTCTTTCAAAGTACCATTAATAAAGGGGCCAAAATCAATAATAGGAATTTCAGTAAAATCTGATGCCATTATTTCTGATATTTCACTGTACGACTTGTCCAATAATTGCTACCACTTGTCTGCTTCAATATCTACAAGGAAAGAAATAATTCGTGACTTTGTCAAATAACAAAACTATAAGTTTGACTATCCACAAATATACTCTTATCAAGGAGAAAAAGACACACTTCTGTACTCTGACGAATACACAAGTACAAAAGTATCAAGGGATGCCAAGAAGTATCAAAACGTCCCAACAATTATCGACAGGTGTTGAGAAGCGTCAAGAAAGATGGAAAAATCGCGAGAAGTTTGATGCCGTATCACCAAGCATCAAGAAATGCGAGGAAGTAATGAGAAATACTGAAAGGCATACAAATATGTTCACTCCCCCTTACATATGGAGAAGTACAGGGCGCGTAAAGATGTTTTTCCAGGGGGGTAACTCTATGATTTTGAATAATGCTACTAACTAATTTTACACCAAATGAAAGCGAGGAAAAAATGAGATATATCGATATTAAATTGTAAGGGTTCTGACAATTTTTTTTATATCAAACACTACAAATCTCTAGAAATTTTCGCCATTTTAGTATAAAAAAATTTCTTTCCTGAGGCATTTCAAACTAAATCTCATCTAAAATGATCGGTAACATCAAACAGATTTATTTTACAGATTTGATGAATAAAATTAATAATCAGTATGGTGTCCATTAGCATTTTTTACCGCACGAAGACATGATGGATAAGAACATAAGAGAGTTTCAAATAACTCAATGTTTGATTCCATGTTTGTCAAAACATATGAAAGGTATTTTTTTAATTTTTCTTCTTTATAACGATCATGTTCCGTTTCTGATAACACTTTTTGTTCAACTTCATTTTGAATTACTGTTCTAATATGTTCAGCTACATTCAAATCAGGTGAATTTCCAGGCCAGGTGTCATTTCCCCAAAAATTTATATCGTTGTCTTGAAGTAAATGTTGAGTCATATTTGCTCGCATACATGGGACTTTGTCATGAACAAATACCACATTATCCGAATCGATTACATTTTCGTCGTCTTTGAGAAATGGAAATACGTGTTGCATTAAAATGATCTCACGAAAATATTGACCGGTCTAAAATTCACCTTTATCTTTAATTACCCAATGCAGCTATTTCGCAGTGAAAATAATAAAAATACCAATACACGCTTGGTTTTTAACTATTTCGCGATATCTTTCATCATCTTCAATATCTTCAATACTTTTTGTCCAAACTCTATCATTCTGGTAGTTTGCTCTGCGAACAGTCCAAACATAAAATTCATCCGATGGTGCGAGATGAAGAAAGTCCTCTTGAGTCCAATCTTTTAACTAATTACAAAACCACAACCTGCCTGAAATATGAGTTTCGGTCTTTAAAGGTCTTGGGATAACATGGAATGGCTTTAATCCTTCCAAGGGGAAAACAGCAGAGACTTAGATCGTGAAGTCCCATGAAGTCTTGAAAGTCATTTAAAGTCTTCTGAAGTCTCATGAAGTCTCTTTAAGTCTTATGAAGTCTCATGAAGTCTCTTTAAGTCTTATGAAGTCTCATGAAGTCTCTTTAAGTCTTATGAAGTCTCATGAAGTCTCGTGAAGTTCTTTGAAGTATTGAAGTATTGAAGTCAGCTGTTTCCCCTTGAGTTATAGTCTATATGAGTGCATCAGCGAGATTTTTTTATCGAATATATGATTGAATGTACTCTCTCTAATGAAACTATTTGCAACTTAAAATTCGCTGTCTAGTAAAGCATTTTTGCTCCAATACTACTCTTCGGACTCAATTTGTGTTATTTTTCACTAATCTTCGACAATTTTCGAATAGATTATTCCACATTTAGTCTCAAACAGATATTAAATTTGAAATCCGCATAAAAAACCTAGTTGTTCTATGTGTGTTTGAAATTTTTTCTGCTGCTTTTTTCTGGGTCAATTTTTTACTCTCTAATCACCCTCCGGGGTATATAAACAGAAGCCTAATCAAAACAACTGTTTTATTGGTTATTCAAGGGTCTTTTTGTCGTCAAACGACATTTAATAAGTTTAAAACTTCCTTTACATCACCAACATAGTTTTTTGAGTACATTAATCTTTTTACCTGTCCCTGAGAGGGACTAGAGAGTAAAAAATTTACCCTAAAAAGCTGCAGAAAAAATTTCAAACACACATAGATCGACTAAGTTTTTTATACTGATTTCAAATTTAATATTTGTTTCAAGCCAAATGCGAATTAATGTGGTCGTCGAATATCAGTCAAAAATGACACAAATTGCGTCTTAAGAATAGTGAGCAGAGAAAAGTGCTTTACGAGACATCAAGTTTCAAGTTGTAAACGGGTAGTCAAAAAGAACACATCAAATTAAGTATTCGGCAAAAAAAATTTCGATGGTGCACTCGTATAAACGATAACCTCTAACAGGCAAAAAATCAGTGGTTGAAGCAATATGATCCGATCGGGTTGGTATTCGGTATTTATCGATAGAAAAAGTTTTTAATATCTAAAACGTTCTTACAGATTCTAATGAAGAAAAAATTTTTGCATCGAATGAGACTATTTTCAAAGAACCAAAAAAGATTTTAATGGACTTTCAGGACGAAAATTATGTTTTAGGACTTTCAGAAAGTAGTTCAGATCTTTTTTTCTATTCGACTAGTTTTCAAAAAAAATGTGATATTTCTAACCAACACACTTAACTCTATCAACCTATAAGAATTTCTAATAAAACGGCGGAAAATTTTTCTTTTGATGCCTGAGAGGTATCTCAGGTATAATATATTGAATTGTGATAAAATATAAAATAAACTTCTGAAAAATAGTCAGGAAGGAGTGCTAATTCTCAAGATAATAAAATTAGGTTGAGAATTTTGAGATGCGATGTCCATAATTTGACACACCTCCGTTCACGGGGTTTCTAAAGCTTCTCAAACACTTCTACAGTCTCGAAGTCTATTGAAGTCTCCTAAAGTCTTCTGAAGTCTCTTGAAGTCTTATGAAGTCACATGAAGTCTTGTGAAGTTTCTTGAAATCATTGAAGTCTCATGCAGTCCCTTGAAGTCTTCTGAAGTCCTGTGAAGTCTCAAAAACCTTTTGAAGCCTTTTGAAGTCCTTTGAAATCTTTTAAAATCTTCGGAAGTCTTCGGAAGTCTTTAGAAGTCTTTGAAAAATTTGAAGTCTCTGTGCTTGAAGTCTCTTGAAGTATCGTGAAGTCTTGAGGTCAGCTGTTTTCCCCTTGAATCCTTCTCTATGACGATAATTGTCAACTGTTTTTGGCACAACATATTCCTTGTGTTTTGCTGCAATTTCTTTCACCAAAGCATAAGAACTTCTTTTTTGCTTGCCACTTGCATTGAGAATGAGGTTTCGACTTGCATCTGATAATTTAAGCTTACTATCGCATGCGGAATAATCAGAAAAACAATAATCATGTGACCTTTCCCACCACTCTGTGACAAATCCCGTACTATGATGAATTTTCTCTGCAATCCACTGTCGATTAATGAATGTTGCACCATCATCTCGAGCCTCACGAAAAGCAATACATTTGATTCTGTCGAAGATTCTTCGCTGTTCTGTGTCGTAAGTACCAGCCATTTTCAGTTAATTAAATTAAATTGATTAACGAAAGCAATCAGTTGTTTTTGTTTATGAAATTTATAAACTACGAAACTATCTTATAGTGTTTCACACGTGCTCAAAATTTGTTTCCTAATACAGAACAGTAGGGAGAAAAATATCATTCGATAAGTGAAACAAAACGTGCTTGCAGGACGACAAGGTTGTCTATAGAAGATAAAAGTGAAAGCTGTTCTATCGTTTCTTTATTCCGACGAGATACCATCATTCATATTTAAGAGAAGAAGATAAAAAGGGAACAAAACGAACAAGAATAATACTATCTTGTGAACTGGATCATGCTAAATAATTCTAACAATGATGCTTCTATTAATTTTTGTGAAAAAAGCGTTTTTCCTATCTAATAACTCATTATCGATACGCTATCACAATTATACTGTCGAAATTTCCAGAGATTTGTAGTGCTTGATATAAAGAAATTGTCAGAACCCTTACAATTTAATATCGATATATATTTCATTTTTTCCGCGCTTTCATTTGATGTAAAATTTGTTAGTAGCACTATTCAAAATCATAGAGTTACCCCACTGGAAAACACTTTTACGCACCCTGTAGAAGCACACGAATTACAGAAGTATGCCTCTGCTCTCCCTGGCTCTTATGCTTCTGTTCTTTGTTTAAAATGCTATTGTTCCCATAAAGAAAGATATTTCAAAGCGCGAAAATGTCTGGTTGAAACATGTTAAAAGATGATTGTATCATCCGATGTTTACTAAAGAAACGACTGTACTCTGGAAATAAGTTTTTTTACGAAGTCTAAAACGCTCTTCCTGCGAATGCAAGGGAAGAATCTTTTTAGATTTTGTATCGAATCTATCGTAGATCACGCATTTTAAATTTTCTTCCCAAATTTTATTGGATACTGAAAAACAAAGCAGAATGGAAGCAACTAAATACTAACTAGACGGACATTAAAAATTTACGGGGGCAACTTCTATTAGCTATAATGCGTACGAAATTATGTTATCACTTTTCGGTAAACGTCAGAAGGGAAGGATCAGAGATATAACTAGTAGCGGTAAACGGTTGGTCCGTTCCAGTCCGGTAGAGGATTTATTACTGCCTGGTAGAAAACACTTTCCTGTACCGGCCGGTATGAATTTTTTTGAATTTTTGCGCTTTTATTACGAAAAAAATACGCATAAAAATGTAGTTTTTTTCACAAATCAAAAACGTTTTACTGATTTCGAAGATTATTTCTGTGAAAAAAATGCATCAGACTATTCTATTTAGTAAAGAGTCATCATATCGAGTTAAATTATCACAAAAAAATCGAATAGTTGCTCAGCCTTGTGATTTATATTAAGTTTTCTTATATTTTCCCTAATTTTTATAGGATACATTTCGCACAGATAGAGAAGATAACAACGTAACTATTACATGAGAAGCATATTTAAAATACAACTAAGTTATAGCGTCCTTGTTTGTAAAACGATTATTGAGTGCGAAGGGCTCATATAGAACATGCAATCCTATGAAGTTTTTGGTTCACCAATAGACACCAAGAGAGAACAAAGACTGATGAAAAATAAATAGTCGAAAGCACGAAAAAAGACTGTTATCTCATTACTGTTGTGATTAGAGTGCAGATATGAATAATTAAGGAGTTGATTTCACAGTTCAAGGTCTAGAGAAACGACGAATTATTGATGTCGATATACCGGCCGATCCGATTCGGTCTGACCGTTTCTACCAGTACTGGTACCGGTAAGAAAAAAACCCTACCGGTTCCATTTCTGGAGAGGATGATGATAGGAGAATACAGCACAAGGTGCATCTCAGTGTAAGTATAATGCATTCATATCATGTCTTTTAAATTTTACCTTCATTGTTCTCAGATTTCCTCAAAAAATCGGAGTACAAGTCATGTGTAATATATAATTTTTTTAAAAACGTATTTTGATAATACTAAAACGAGGTACCGAAACTTTAAAAAAAATGGATACTAATGCTATTATCACTCAAATCCCGTATAAGCCCCAATAAGATTTCGTACAAATAGTTTCGTAGCAAGTTTTATATCGACACCATTAGATTTATGCCCTTGTAACTATACCTATATATTTATTGCTATCCATTTACGCCTATACTCTTACCTGACATCCGCATAACTATATCCTTACATCTGTACTCTTATCTATATACTCTTATGACTGGACCCTCATACTTATATTTGTATACCTCAAAACTTTTGCGCGCTTGCTAAATGTAGTGTCGAACGATGCATGTTGGGCAACAAAAATCGAATTATACTTCCATGTAAATGTCGGTTAACTTACGAGGGAACCATTCGAACTATTTCCGAGATTTTGGCTTCATATTTTGGCTATAGGTTGGCCACAGTGAAACTAAGAAAACCATTGAAGTGTTCGCCCTTAGGAGCTGTTGATTCAAAGGTATGACCGTTTTACCGAATTTTCAACCTATGGTACGGTATCCACAGCAAAGTCAAATGAAGGTATTTCGATCTGATATTGTGTCCATAAACAGCTCTAATGATTCCTAACATGTATCAGAATTTTCAACCAAAATTGGTGCTTTCTTCTTGGGACATTCAATTTGCAGGACAGCTCCATTATTGTGACCTCTCTGTTATAAGCGAACATTTTTTTGAAAATTGAATAGTTAAATATTCGCTGCATAATCTCCCCCTCTTTATACAGAAAATCGCGGTTATATATTTGAATCCACTGGGAAAAGAAAAATGAATAAAAGGGAAAATACCCCAGCCATATCAACAGAAGAGAGAATATATGGAATATACCAACACATCTGAACTAGATCAATGAAGAGAGAACTATATGTAATATACCATCAACGCAAAAAAGGAAAGAAAAGAATATATATATAATCTATGTGCGATAGAACAACAGAACGAAGAAAAGAAGAAAAAAAAGACAAAGAAAAAGAAGTAAATAGAGAAACAACATAGGATTTCTTGTATCCTAACATGAATATCCCAAGAAGGAAGCATCCGCTTTGGTTGAAAATTTTAATAAATGTTAGCAATCATTAGAGCTGTTTATGGACAGGATATCAGACCGAAATACCTTCATTTGATTTTGCTGTGGATATCGTACCGTATGATGAAAATTCAGTAAAACAGTCATAACTTTGAGCCAGCAGTCCGTAAGCAAGAACACTTCAGGGGTTTTCTACGTTTTAATGAGGCCCGCCTACAGTCAAAATATGAAGCCCAAAGCTCAGACTCAGTTGGGATGGCTCCCTCGTTAGTAAAACCTTAGCACACGTCAGAAAACTTCTATTAACCAAACATAGGAGTCTCCATACATCATATTCATGATGTTCAAAGTGGGATTACTATACCTGAACTAGAGAAACGAATCAGTCTTTTTCTAGCACGCTTAAGCTCATATATACTTTATACGATCAAAATACGAGAGCCACGTTTCACTATATAATACATTGGCCAACAAAGGAGGATGAAAAACCGAGGTAATAACAACAACTCTTTATGAGCCATTACACACAAGCCACAACCGACCCTGCTCAAATTGAGGTCGTCAGATTTCGCTCAAATTAAAATATTTTGTAGAGAGAAGAGTTGTAAGAATTTTAACGCAAACCGTTTGAAAAAATATTGTTTCGTTCTTGAGGCATTTAAATTTTTCTGAGGACACCCTCGCCAAAAAAGTGCATTTTTTGCGATTTTTTTTGACGTCGATATCTCATCAAGTATACATGTGTTTCGCTTGAACTTTTTATTGTGAATAGATATCATGATTTTGTATTGCCAAAAAGAAAATTAGCTCAAACAGATGAACCATTGATGAGTTGATCAATGCCACACAGTGCATGACAAAATTGTCATTTTTTAATATTTTGTGCACTTGCATATATTATGAATGGATCAAACTAGAGAGCTGAAATTTTGGCCATAGTGAGATCTCACTGAGCACTGATTCCTCTAAAAAATCAGCTCTCTAGATAGTTCCTATCGTTCATGAAACCTTCACCAAAAACGTGTTTTCGATGAAAATCACGATTTTGAGGGAGTCGGACCCAGGGCAAAATGGAATTTATAGAACTTGGGCTCATGTGGGTTTAAAGTACTCACTAACTACTACAAAGTTAGGAGAAAATTCGCTTGGGATGTCAAAGAACAGTCATAGAAGACTTATTGAAAAATCCCAAAAAATGAGCCCTTTTCAATAGGAAACCTACCCAAATTCGCTTGGAAATCACTCAAAGACTTTCACCATCTTAGATAAATTCTACTTAGTGTAAATCAGTATATGATCCTCTATCACCTTCCATAAAAACACCCTTTCAAAATGAAAAAACCATTTTTCTCGAAAAATTCCCGTACTTCCCTCCAGGCCTCTTCATATAAAGCCTATTTTCCCCGAGTCCCCATACTTCCGAAGGAGAATTTTTTGAAAAGATATCTTTATGGAAGGTGATAGAGGATCATATACTGATTTACCCTAAGTAGAATTTATCTAAGATGGTGAAAGTCTTTGAGTGATTTCCAAGCGAATTTGGGTAGGTTTCCTATTGAAAAGGGCTCATTTTTTGGGATTTTTCAATAAGTCTTCTNAAGGTACACATAATATTATAACCATTTTGATTTTCATAAGACTTACTGAGATGGTATCTGTTGAATTTAGCGTGTTGTTGAAGCAACAAATGATGATGAAACTCGGCGATGAACGCTTCTCAAACTTTGTGAAACCAGATGAGTGGAGAAACATTTAGCCATTAGAGTATTTCGACAGTTTTTTTCCTCAATTACTATGGCATTGGAATATTTGAAAGAAACAGCTGATGCAGAGCCTACTGCAATATGTCGAGCTTATCGAAAATCAATCACGGATATCGAGTTTGCTGTAGCTTTGGTCATTGTATCAAGGATTTCCTCGCTTACCAAGCCTTATTCTGACCAAAATATTAGTCGAGAACGACAACGAAGTAATCAAAAGACATCTCGTGAATTGTTCGATTCAGTTTTTACTGCCTTCATTTCCAATACATTAAATGAATTATCAGAATGGTTTTCCCAAGCAGCAGCAGATTGCTGCAAAACTCTCACGTTTTTCGCCTTCAATGCTAAGTATCACTTTCACGCAAGTATAGTTGACAGAATCCTTTGTTTGACTTAGTCTTAAAACTTCCTTGCATAAATACCTATTAGACAAAATTTTACGAATGATTTTGAAATCCACATGCCAGATGAAGAAGGTTATCTTGTCATTTCTGGTTTAAGAGTCAAACTGTTTCTTCATTAATTAGTTTAGCCTGTGTTCGTTTTGTACGACTACATTTCAAAATAAAGCTTGACATCTCTCTGTATCATAAAGCACCGAGAATAAAAATGATTTGATCAGTTGATATGGATCTTTTTCATTTCTAGGTAATCAACATGCACTTTGACGACGTCAAAGAAACGCTTGTGTATTATCAAGATGACCTACCTAGTAATGACTTGATTATTCATGAAGAAGAGTTTAAGCTATACAAACTTCATTGGAAGAAATCAATCGATATTCCAACAACTATTACTGAAACACTTTCTTGTTTAAAGCCCTTCCGGCAACTTTTCGTCAACATTTATGTTCTCCTCGAAATCTTTGGTGTTTTACCAGTTTCAATGACATCGACTAAACAGTCTTTTTCCGCTATGAAACACATAAAGACGTTCTTGCGCAATAAAACTGGTAAAGAACGTCTCTCTTCGTTGGCTCTGCTGAGCGTTCATAAAGAGGTCACCAGTAAGCTTAATCTCGAAAAAATAGTGAATTAATTTGCGAAAAAAAGCGCCGGATCAAGTTCATTGACTAGCCATATACACAGTCGCAGTCATTTTGCTTTGTTTGATTTTCTTTTTGTGAATGTGTCATTTTGAAATATTTTGGATGAAAGTTTGTCTATAAAAAGAGGTATATCATGTTTGAATTTCATTGATATAACCAAGGGGGAAACAGCAGAGACTTCGGTCGTGAAGTCCCATGAAGTCCCATGAAGTCTTGAAAGTCTTTTAAAGTCTTCTGAAGTCTTCTGAAGTCTCATGAAGTCTCGTGAAGTCTCATGAAGTCTCTTGAAGTCTCCTGAAGTCTTTTGAAGTCTTGAAGTCTTGAAGTCTTGAAGTCATCTGTTTCCCCCTTGAATTATAGTCTATATGAGTGCATCAGCGAGTTTTTTTTATCGAATACATAATTGAATGTACTCTCTGTAATGAAACTATTTGCAACTTAAAATTCGCTGTCTAGTAAAGCATTTTTGCTCAAATACTACTCTTCGGATCCAATTTGTGTGATTTTTCACTAATCTTCGACAAATTTCGAATAGATTATTCCACATTTAGTCTGAAACAGATATTAAATTTGAAATTCGCATAAAAAAACCTAGTTGATCTATGTGTGTTTGAAATTTTTTCTGCTGCTTTTTTCTGGGACAATTTTTTACTCTCTAAGCACCCTCCGGCGTATATAAACAGAAGCCTAATCAAAACAACTGTTTTATTGGTTATTCAATGATCTTTTTGTCGTCAAACGACATGTAATAAGTTTAAAAATTCCTTTAAATCACCAACATAGTTTTTTGAGTAAATTAATTTTTTCACATGTCCCTGAGAGGGACTAGAGAGTAAACAATTTACCCTAAAAAGCTGCAGAAAAAATTTCAAACACACATAGATCGACTAAGTTTTTTATACTGATTTCAAATTTAATATTTGTTTGAAGCCAAATGCGAATTAATGTGGTCGTCGAATATCAGTCAAAACTGACACAAATTGGGTGTTAAGAATAGTGAGCAGAGAAAAGTGCTTTACGAGACATCAAGTTTCAAGTTGTAAACGGCTGGTCAGAAAGAACACACTAAATTACGTATTCGGCAAAAAAAATTTCGATTGTGCACTCGTATAAACGATAATCTCTAACAGGCAAAAAATCACTGGTTGAAGCAATATGATCAGATCGGGGTGGTATTCGGTATTTATCGATAAAAAAGGTTTTCAATATATAAAAATTTCTTACAGATTCTAATGGAGAAAAAAAAATTTTACATCGAATGAGACTATTTTCAAAGAACCAAATAAGATTTTAAAGGACTTTCAGGACGAAAATTATGTTTTAGAACTTTCAGAAAGTATTTCAGATCGTTCTTTCTATCCGACTATTTTTCAAAAAAATGTGATATTTCTAACCAACACACTTAACTCTATCAACCTATAAGAATTTCTAATAAAACGGCGGAAAATTTTTCTTTTGATGCCTGAGGGGTATCTCAGGTATAATGTATTGAATTCTGATAAAATATAAAATAAACTTCTGAAAAATAGTCAGGAAGGAGTGCTAATTCTCAGGCTAGTAAAATTAGGTTGAGAATTTTGAGATACGATGTCCATAATTTGACAAACCTCCGTTCAAGGGGTTTCTAAAGCTTCTCAAACACTTCTACAGTCTCGAAGTCTATTGAAGTCTTCTGAAGTCTCTTGAAGTCTTATGAAGTCCTGTGAAGTCTTAAAAACCTTTTGAAGTCTTTTGAAGTCGTTTGAAGTCTTTTAAAATCTTCTGAAGTCTTCTGAAGTCTTTAGAAGTCTTTGAAAATTTTGAAGTCTCTATGCTTGAAGTCTCTTGAAGTCTCGTGAAGTCTTTTGAAGTCTTGAAGTCTTGAGGTCAGCTGTTTCCCCCTTGGATATAACTTTACGACTCTTATTCTAGATTAATCACATGCTAGCAGCAATGGTGACGGCAACTCCTGAAAAGTAGCATATTGAAGATTCTAAAAAACTGGTTTGAAAAATGTTGGGCGCCCTCAGAAAATTTCTGAGTACATGTCTGCTTGGGAAGATTGAAGAACTTCATGAACTATTCCATCTACCTTTTTATAAATCCTTCATTGAGTTGAAGAACCTCATGAACTGTTTCATCTATTCTTTCCTAAATCCCTCATAGGGTTTATATGCTTATTGAATTCATCAATCTACCCTTTTGATAAGCCCTTCATAAGGTTGAAGAAACTCATGAACCCTTCCGTATATCCTTTCATAAAACCAAGGTACGGTAAATGGCGCACATGAATCCTTCTAAGTACTCTTTTGATAATCGATTTTAGGGTTATATGATAGTGTTCATGCAGCTCATGAACGTTTTCGAAGACTGTATGAAAGTATAACGTATAAGAAACACTTTTTGGGCTTATGTATTTTATAAACCTTTTCATAAACCTTTTCATAAAGCTTTGACAATAGATATTTGCTGCTTATAAAGCATTTTATACACCATTTTTCAAGGGTTCATGAAAGGATTTAAGAATATGTCTAAACAGCAAAAAGAAGGACTTTTTAGACGTTGTACTTTCATAAAAACTGTATTGATTTATTATTTTACGGTATTTTTTTACAGTGCATGGAATGAATTTTTTTCACGAGTGTAATAAGAGATAAAAATCTAAGAATTGAAGTCTCAGACACGTCGAATTAGCTATTGTTAGAGTCATCTCCCAACACATATTCACATTATTATTTTCGTTCTTTATGTGTCCCTGGATATGTGATTATATAATCACTGATCGCTCTTTCTTCTCATGATATCTTGTAATAACATATCACTTTCTCTCTGTTATTTTCTTTCTTTTCGTTAAAACCCTAGACATGCTAGATATATATCTGTATATAAATGAACATGTTCTTCTCGGGTGGGTGTTATGGAATTGAATCTTTAGGACGTTGTGTGTGTGACTTATGAAATAAAAGATACACCAACGTCTACACGAAATAACCCCTAATAGCTATTATCCATTGATCTAATAATATGGAGAATAGGTTCGATAAATCACTCAATTTAGATTTACTTATCTTTTTTTCTGAGAATCCTGACTCATGCGCATTAAAGATTTGGTTTGATTTATCAAGAAGATTGCGTTTCATCAAGACACCTTTAAGTGTATCAAACCATCCTGATCAATTTTTCTCAGTGAATACTTCAGCATGCGTTCTTTCAGATTTCGCTTGGTTCTTTCAAACAATATCTTCTGCATGCTGATTCAGGAAAGAATTGAGCCATTTCAGTTTGGATACTGTAATCAAATAAAGAGATTGAAAATATTCGGCAGCAAGTTGAGAAGCGAAATCTTTCGTCACGTGGAAACTTCGTATGATGGCTTCTCTTCGTTCCAAATCAATTTTTTTTGAGCACATAGTGAAATGTTTGCTCTATTCCACAATCACAAAAACAGCTTAAGCGGATGTTACAAAGGCGAAATATTGGTGGTTTTTGACAAAAGTGGAAAATGGTGTGAGAATTTGGGCCCTCACGATATCAAGTGATGACTATAATATATTAACAATGATGATTTTAGTACGAATGAATTTAACTGATGACATTTTATGTAATTGAATTCATTTATTGAACAGTCACATTTCAACAAAATCATAGTGTATTCATTTTTTAAAGTTATTAAGTAATGCAAATGTTTATGAAACTCATTCAAAACATTATATTTCATCAATTCAATCTAGTTTAACGATTCTGAATAGTTTTCCATGCAATTTGGAAGATCTTTTGTCTTTATTAAACATAGTAGGTTTAGTAATTCAAATAGAATAATTTGTCACCATCAAACACCTATATGGAGGACAATGATTTAGACATGGCCGACTTGACAACGCAACAAAACAAGACGAGAGGAATATCGAAAATATATTAAAAATCCAGAATAATGAACCGCACATATCTCACACAAAAATATCTCAACTTCATTTCGGACAAAAACTTTTCAAAGTCTGTCATTTTCCTTCAACGAGAAATAAAATAAAACTGCTTAAACTAGAACTTTCTATCATTAATTCACTGTAATACACTCCCCTTCATCGACAATCGACACCTGGTATGTTTCTGAGCACACATATTTTGCCTTAACCATTCCTACTATTCAACCTGCACCAACAGAATTAACTTTCTCACGCCTTAAATCGTCGAAGCAAGTATGTCCGAGCCGTAGGGAGAGATGTTCATTTGAAGCAGAATTTCATGCTGAATCTAAATCTGGTGTTAGAACGACCCGGGTGTATTTCTGAAGAGAGAAATTGAAGAGAAAAACCAAGAAAAATCCATTATTAATGGCAACTTGACCATAAATTATCTCAATTATCGATCTTAAGGGGAACCCCTTTCCCAACCTACAAAAATTTCTTTTTTTTGATTCTCCGATTTTTATTTCTAAAGGTGTATCAAGATGTGCTCTATCTCTGCTATAAAAATCAGAGTCATGCCAGGCCATATAGTTCCTGAAAAACCTAAGTTTCGATACCTTACGTCTCAAAAACCACTTTTTTTCAAATCGCACCTTTTTCGTTTCTTTTGTCAAAAGTTATTGGTCTACTAATAATCACCGTTTTAATTAAATAATTAATAACTAATTAATAAGTTAAAACGGATGCCCAGCCATCTACGATTATCTTTGATGATGCTTTACAGAAAATCTTGATAATTAATCAATAATTAATTAATAATTAATTAATTAATTAATTAAAACCGACCTCAGATTCGGATTCTCCATCCAAAATTACCACTGGTATCTCAAAACTAGCAAAAATAAAGAGGTAAAAGAAGAAAAAAGAGAATTTTTTCTTAATTTTGCGTTTTTTCTCGAAATCAGTTTTTTGGGCAAAAAAAGGTTTCCCCTTTTTTCTTCCCAACGGCTAGGCCGATCGAGATGAAATTTTTTTTGAAGTACTTCGACTAAATTGGGATGCTTGTTTTTTCTTCTTTGAAAGTTGTTGTTGATGAAATTTGACAGACTTCACAAAATTCGTATCATCGTAAAAAAACCGGTTTTTGAGAGTGTCTTTAGTATTTTGCTTCTCCTGGCGTAAGGAATAGGTGTTTTTTAAAAAAACAAAAAACACGTACCCCAATTTAGTTCTAGTTACTACATAAAAAGTTTCAGCTCAATTTGGTCATTTTTTACCCTTGGAGTCTCCGGAAGTTCATGAAGAAGGCATCAGGAAAGTTTGAGTGTAAGACAAGTTTTGCTCTACTCATTGAGATCTATCCATCCTGAAAGTTTCATAAATGTTTACTTATCCGTTACTTAGAAACACCGGAAAGGGGAGTTCCCTTAAGGAAGTATGGTCGTATAATTTTGACAACAGATTTAGATTTAGCATGAAATTCTGCATCTAATGAATATTACTCGACAGCCCGGACATACTTCCTTTGGATCAATAATTGAAATGATTTATGATCAGAGCCTCTTTGTGATGTATTTTCACCAGTTTTCTCTTCAGTTCTCTCATGAGAACTATGTTCTGCCAAGTTGGACACCAGATTTAGATTCAGCATGAAATCCTGTATCGAAATATGTTTCATTCATGCCCCGGGCATATTTTCTTATGGTCGATAATCAGGATGATTCATCGTGGAGTACGCCCTTTTCATTAATTTTTGCCTTTTTTTTAGATTTACTCCCTTCTGAAGTATGTCCTGGCAATCAATTATGCTCATTCTGAATCAGCATTTACTTCTGCATCGATTTGTGTAAAAACCATGATCCGGACATACTTCTTTGTGCTCGGGTAATTTGAGTATTTGTCAATGAGTACCTATATCAGACGGAATTTTGCTCTTTTTTTCGGGATTTACTCTCGTCTGAAGTATGTTCTGGCAATCAATTGTGCTGATTTTGAATCGGCATTGAAGTCTACATCGAAATATTGGCAGTGAATGTGCAGAACTTGCTTTATTGTGGTATTGTGTTGCGAACCATCTAATATTTATATACAGTGGTCTTTGTTAAGAATATTGCGTAGGATTTTTCAGAATTTCTTAGCTGTTTTTTCTAGTCAAAAAGTTAGGCGAGGATTGTTTTGAAAAATAATGGAATGATTTTTGCTCTGGTAACTAAGGAAATAATGGTTGGTATTTTATGGATCGATTTCTATTGGTCGATGCAATCTCAAATCTGATTGGTCGTCGTGCTAACTTCACATGGATAAAGATCTATATGTTTATGCGAATATGAACATGATATATGGAGGTAATCTACAAACGAATAAGAGCAAAGAGTAACTAAATTTACTTCTAAACGTTAGAGAATGTTGCTATTAAAACTCTAAACGGCGACAAAACGATATCAATATGAGCTGCCCTTATTCAGCAGAAATAGCCTTAAACGGCACCGTTTTCATTCCCGTGAAAAACACTCCGTAATCTAAGATGCTAAATTAGATCTCCAAAACAATGGAAAACGAATTGCATTTTTCGCTAGTACCGACAGAAAATGATTTGTTTCATGCTTTTCACGATGCTGTTTTTAAGGGACGGAATGATCGACCTAAAATGTGAAAGTGTCAGGATATTCATGACAAACAAACGACACGGCCAGTGTTGTAATGTATTAACTCGATGATAATAAATAGATAGCAATGCACTGTTGAGTTTAGAATATAATCAAGCAACAACAATAACAACACTTGTCGGTATGATTGCTGCCCCTCTTATATCCGTATATACTGGGTGGGCTAAAAGTCAGTTAACCGAAGAAAAAATTGAATATCTCTGTCATAGCTCAGCCAAATGGACGGATTTTTTACCAATAATAGAGACGTATACATAAGTCATATCCATAAGGACAAGATTGGAGAGAACCGTTTTAAAGTATTACTACCGGCTTCAACAAAAAATTTTCTCTCTCACAGATACAATAAAAAACAATGTGGGATGAACAAAAGCCATTTTACCAAGATAAAGTATAAATGGTCATATCAAATTTTAACCATCACGTGCTGTTCATTCGTATATCTTTTCTCTCTTTATTTTTCTTCTTTTGCTTTGCTANTACTACTCTTCGGACCCAATTTGTGTGATTTTCCACTAATCTTCGACAATTTTCGAATAGATTATTCCACATTTAGTCTCAAACAGATATTAAATTTGAAATTCGCATAAAAAAATCTAGTTGATCTATGTGTGTTTGAAATTTTTTCTGCTGCTTTTTTCTGGGTCAATTTTTTACTCTCTAATCACCCTCCGGGGTATATAAACAGAAGCCTAATCAAAACAACTGTTTTGTTGATTATTCAAGGGTCTTTTGTCGTCAAACGACATTTAATAAGTTTAAAACTTCCTTTACATCACCAACATAGTTTTTTGAGTAAATTAATTTTTTCAGCTGTTCCGAGATGGACCAGAGAGTAAAAAATTTACCCTAAAAAGCTGCAGCAAAAATTTCAAACACACATAGATCGACTAAGTCTTTTATACTGATTTCAAATTTAATATTTGTTTGAGGCCAAATGCAAATTAATGCGGTCGTCGAATATCAGTCAAAAATGACACGAATTGAGTCTTAAGAATAGTGAACAGAGAAAAGTGCTTTACGAGACATCAAGTTTCAAGTTGTAAACGGCTGGTCAGAAAGAACACATTAAATTACGTATTCGGCAAAAAAACTTTCGATTGTGCACTTCTATAAACGATAACCTCTAACAGGCAAAAAATCACTGGTTGAAGCAATATGATCAGATCGGGGTGGTATTCGGTATTTATCGATAAAAAACGTTTTCAGTATCTAAAATGTTCTTACAGATTCTAATGGAGAAAAAAAATTTGCGTTGAATGAGACTATTTTCAAAGAACCAAATAAGATTCTAAAGGACTTTCAGGACGAAAATTATGTTTTAGGAGTTTCAGAAAGCATTTCAGATCTTTCTTTCTATCCGACTAGTTTTCAAAAAACAATGTGATATTTCTAACCAACACACTTAACTCTATCAACCTAGAAGAATTTCTAATAAAACGGCGGAAAATTTTTCTTTTGATGCCTGAGAGGTATCTCAGGCATAATATATTGAATTCTGATAAAATATAAAATAAACTTCTGAAAAATAGTCAGGAAGGAGTGCTAATTCTCAGACTAATAAAATTAGGTTGAGAATTTTGAGATACGATGTCCATAATTTCTCACACCTCCATTCACGGAGTTTCTAAAGCTTCTTAAACACTTTTACAGTCTCAGAGTCTATTGAAGTCTTCTGAAGTCTCATGAAGTCTCATTAAGTCTCGTGAAGTCTCATGAAGTCTCATGAGTCTCATGAAGTCTCATTAAGTCTCGTGAAGTCTCATGAAGTCTCATGAGTCTCATGAAGTCTTCTGAAGTCTCCTGAAATTTTTTGAAAAATTTGAAGTCTCTATGCTTGAAGTCTCTTGAAGTCTCGTGAAGTCTTTTGAAGTCTTGAAGTCTTGAAGCCAGCTGTTTCCCCCTTGGCTTGAACCCTGATTTTCTCAGTCGCATGACGTGCAAAAAAGTTGAATAGTATCTCAAATGAAAATGTATTAAGCGCGCTACAAAATGCATATTTATTTGTTATTAAAATCACATAGCTCCAAAAAGTTTTACAAAAAAAAATACTGGAGAATTTTCGTTGCTCCTGACCTTCGATTGCTGTCTGTTGTGGTTCTGTTCCCCACAGATCATCAAAGACCTCGACCGACGGCCTCTAGAAATCATTAAAGACTGTGATAGACGAGCTCTAGGGACCGACGCAGACCGTATATCGCTATCTTCTCATTAGAATATGTAAACTACTTTCCTTTTGCAGTGCTAGAGAATTAATTGAATGATAATGAAGAGATGTGTCCGAAAATAGATAAAAGAAAACAATTTTCATGTGATAAGGAACAAAGCTGCATCATGTTTCACATTTTAATCTCATAGAGATTGTTCTTACAATTTTTTTCGAAAAACAGCGAAGTTTTGGAAGAATGAAGCATGAATTTTTACACTTATGCCGGTATTCCCAAATGGCAATGAAGTTATTTTTTGAAATATACAAAAGTACAATTACAACACTAAAGCTTTCATACTTGAAACAGAAAAATAGCGATAAAAAACGTACGATCAAGAGAATAATTAAATTACTATCGAAACAAATTTATGTGTATAGTACCAATTTGCCTATTTCAAAATCTATACAAATCATCGAAAAATCTCGATTCTTGAAATCAAAATCTGGATCAGTGGAACAATTATCGATGTTGTAAATAAAAATAGATGATTTGCAAATTCTTTTTCACAACAAAATTATAAACATGAAAATGTATAGTCTAGTTGTTGATAAAAACAAACACGAGGGCTGAGGCCGAGGCAGCTTTGCAGATCTCTATTTCAAACACGATACATTGAATGAAAATTGATCGAATCCTGCCTGATTCAAACTTTGATAGCTAGCAATTTCCTTGTTCCCATTTCACTTTCCTTTCGTTTTCCATAGGCAAAGAAAAGGCAAGTTAAACAACGGTGTTTTGCGTCTATTGTCTTCTCAACGGGAGTGAGCAGTGTCTCTTTGTTATTCCATCACAAAAACACAAGGAAACGCAAAGTAAAGCAGAGTTGAATGTATTCATCATTTCAGCTTTCTTAATCTTCTTAATAGTAGTATTGTTATTCTTTTCTTTCAAAAAACATTTTAAAATGAAGATCTAAGAAGATATGAAATGATCAAGAGAGTTTAGAAAATGTAGTCAGAAACCAAGTTTTTTTCATTCGTACACTCACCATAGTCGCAGTTCAAAACTTGTTGAGTCGGTACTTTCGTTTTCTATTTTGAAAAACATTCTGCATCCTCACAACTTTCTTTAAAAAAAAAGAAAGGCAAGAAAATATTCCACCACCAACGTTAATAATAGAATTTTTCACTCACCCTCAATAATCTTTAGTCAAGTTTTATGGAAAACTACTCAAATTCAAGAATCTTCCTCCTTCGATAGAGCAGCTTCACATCTTGATTTCCTACATGACTATATCAACAAAATTTCTTCAAATTGAAAACGACTTTGAGTCAAAAATATGCAACTGTTCATTTATTGATACGTTCTACAGCAAAATGCTTTCGATTTTGTAAATCAGACTTTGCTTGAAATCGAAATTAAATATCCAATTAATACTTCTTTCTTGATTCTGGATATTATTTGTGCTATATGGATGTTCACTCACAAGTTGAAAGAATTTTGAAAATATTTTATTCGATTATTCGGGAAAGAATGGAAGACAGAAGTTGTGCAATATTTGCGAATCTAAGAGAAGTACCATCATTTGATGCATGGGAAAAGTTAGGATCAGAGCTTATGGCATAAACCATCGGTAGCTTTGAGCTAAAAAAACACATAAAAAAAGCATACCTGATATGCTAGAGTTAGTAATGGTGGTAGTGCTGGCAAATCTTGAACGCCATACAGAGACGGGAATGACTGTCACGGCGAAGAATATAATCGTCACTAAGCAGATTGGAATGAAGAATCTCTTCTTCCGATACGAGCGACGTCTAGACGATATGATGAAATAATCTCATCAAAAATACAGTTACATAAAGAGAAAATGAGACTTACTTAATTGTTGAAATATTCGTGTCAAGCCATGCATCTGAAAATAGAATTACTTAAATTCAAAATAAATCGTTGAATATTTTCAAAATACTTTCGAATGGAGGCTCAAGTATCATTTCGTTCGGTGTTTGCTGTTTCAAATGAACGATGTAGAGATCAGATGCCTGAGGCAGTTGTGATTGCACTCGCATGTATGTTCCCGGTAGCAATAACATTTCGTCCTCATCGCCAAAAGCTGAATGACCACGTATGTTCCTGGTATTGAAGGCTTCAATGGAGAAGAGAGTTCTCGCGCCCACATTTCCCAAATAGAGATCACTTTGTAATACAGCGAGCGACGTTGTGCACGATGAGAACCCCCACCATGTTACTAAAGCTTCATGTTGATATTCATCACTAATATTGTTTCGCACTCCACGCCAGATGACTTGCGGAGGCGCGCATGGTATTTTGGCCAAAGCAGTGAGAAAAAGTTTGAGGTAATTGAACCACGGTCTCAATTCGTCGCGGTCAGCTGCCCTGAGAGTGTTATTGAGAATAGAATAGAGGCTACTTCCTCTATCAGTCCATTCCATCGTGTAGAGACGAATCGACGCTGATTCTTCACGAGTCAGACCATCGGCCGGCTCAGCTTGAGTACGTTGCAAAGCAATCGAAACATACACGTGTATATCGTGAAGAATATGGACTAACGGCACGCATGCCTGATCAAGTGGGAGAAGTGGTTCCTGGGCATACCCGATAATTGGACCAAGTGGTGTCAAATTGATAATATCGTTTATTAGTAATCGAGAATTTCGATGCTGAACATTTAATTCAACGTTCTCATTCATATTCACAAAGCGTCCGTTGTGCAAGCGACGACTTGAATATATCTAGTATCCCGAGAAAAATTTTCTTATTTAGAACAAACAAAATATCCATACAAATAAATCAATAAATAATTACGTTTTCTTACGGGCAATACTTTGAGAATAAAAATGATTGAGTTAACAGCACCAATTACATTTAATTTATTCAACATTTATCTTTTTTATAACTACTACACTTGATAAAAGACAACGCAATTAATTTTTATTTTCAACTATTACGTCATCGTTACGATAGTTTAGCTGTCATTATCAAGCCATATGTTTTACAAACAACAATCAACTAACAACATATGAAGTAACGAACGAAAAAACTTAATCACCTACTAGTTTCACTAAACAAAAACCCAACAAATCTCTCCGTCATGGTCGATCATTCCGATAAGCAACTATAACAATGAGCAAACCATGGTGGAGGTATTTGCTAGGTTTTTGAAACTAGCAGATGATTAAGTTTCTCATTCTTTACTTCATATGTTATTAGTTGGTTGTTATTTGTAAAACCTATGGCTTGATAATGACAGCTGAACTGTCGAAACTGCAACGTAATAGTTAAAAAACATTAATTGCGTTGTCTTTTTATCAAACGCAGTAATAATAATAAAAAATAAACGGTGAACAAATTAAATATGATAAGTGTTGTTAACTCAACCATTTTTGATAAGAAATTAATCAGTTACAAGTTGTTCCTGCAGCATACAGGCAAGAAAACACATATCTAAAATCATTTTCTTGTCTATAGTGGATAATAACAACATGAACATAAGGAGAGACGCGAAAGACGATCGCGATTTCACACAGACCAGACTTGGAGACGAGCAGCATTACACGTGTTTTCGGCTCTCAGCGAAGAAGGAAGTGAATAAAATAAGATGGACAAAATGATGTCTTTTTAATACATGTTATTACAGTGATCATTCAAGTGTGTAATCGACGAAAAGAAAAAGTTGATAGCCTACGTGTGCCGCGTGTCTTGTATCTCACGAAAATAAAAGTATACACTGACACAAGTGATATCAAGGCGAAATAAAATTTCATTTGTATCGCATGAATGACGAATGCGTATTTGCAGCCAGTGATCTACTGTGTGATGAAGTAAATGCGCTTATCTTTCAGTGGTTATTTCTAAATACACTGTGTGAACATATTTTTTCAAATGAGCCAAATAATAAGATCTATATATCTTCAGAATCAGCATAATATGAGTACTAATTTCTGCTAAATATTTTGCTGATCATTTTTAGAAAAATTGATAGATGATGCTCTGTGCAAACCATCTATAACCAAGACAGAATGTTATACTACAAAACCCAAGAGCCTTTTTACTTCCTTGAATGCCTTTAGATTTGAGCTGAGGTTTCGCATTCTACAGTTTGTGAGTGCCCTAAAGTCGTCTGTATCAGCCATATCAATTGTTTTGGCTTATTCTTTGATTTTGGTTATCTATCATAAAGATGACGCTAGTAAAGGGCACTAATAAAACAGAAAAAAAATGAAATGGTCACGATAAAAGTATTATATGATAACATTGTAAGAAGTGCCGAATTTTCTGCAGCATTAGTTTTTTAATGGGCTCATTTATAAAAATGACTTCAATCAGTGCATCAGTGGATTTCTCTTAGAAATGATGAAGTGAGTCATTTGCATCAGACAGTAATAGATCACAGTGATAGAAAACATCGATGTGAAGCTACCATGACGATGAATCATATGTCACATAAAATCGACCGACAGAAAAATAAGGATAAAATATCTGCCACGATCTATGAAATACTTAAATACATTCCCTAGTTAATGGAAGCATAATCAATCTGAAGCAACTGCAACTGGAATTCATTAAATCGAACTGAGTTTCCAGATCGCCTCACAGTGCCTAAACTTTGAAAAATCAAGAGATGTCGCCATCAACGAAAAGCTCATTATAAATTCACTGTTTTTAACGGCACATGCACTGGTCATTAGTGAACTGCATAGAACATCTGCCTTTTCCTATACACACAACTCTGAAATTGTACAGTAGAACGGCACAACTTACGCCGTAGATCTCTCGTGATGAAAACCGGATTTTCTTTATAAGATGACTGTGACCTCTTCAATACGGAAAATATAAAACTAAACTTAAACTGCTTTTATTTCAGAAGGGCTACCTTGTCTTTTCAATATGCTTCGAAATCCTAGAACTGATACCTGAATTACATCCCGCCCTGTCTCTGATCAACGTGAAGAAATTTTGCTAGAATGGAGAAAAACTGAATGCATGTATGTCTCATTCAGAAAAGAAACTTGTTATAAACATTTAATTTCCTAAACATTTACATAGGAGCTATTTCACAAAAGTTGTCCAATCTATAATTACCGATTTGGCTAGTTTTTATATATGTTATAGGGGCAGGGGTTGATGAATTTCTACGCGAGCTGTTTCAAAAAAAAGGTTCTTCCATTCTTCAGATATTTAAATTTTTCTCACAGTATTATAGTCAAAAAATGATATTTTTGTGACTTTCTGTGACATTTATATCTCTTCAAGAATACATCCGTTTCTCTTGAGATTTTTACCGTACGTCCATCTTAAGTTGAGGTATTTCACATGAAAAACGAGCTAAAAAAGATGAACTACTGAGGAGTTGACCAAGACCGTATGGTAGGAGAAAAAAAGAAAAGGAAAATATCGACAGATGAAACATCAAAAGAATAATTGTCGAATAGAAAAATATAGAATAGAAAATGTCGAAAGAAAAATATAAAAAAAAAGGAAGTATTGAATTGAAAAAATTTCATTTTCATTATGATAATCAATTGAAAGGGTGTGGGTGTGGGTGTGGGTGATAGTGTTGCTGCTGGTGTGCTGCGGTAAAAAGCTATACCCACAGTCACTGTCACACTCAACCGCACCCTCCCTCCTCCCCCCCCCCCCCCACTCACAACTACAATTTTGTCAATAAGATCAACTGAGCATTTTGTTAGATTAGTTAAAGTTTTGATATCTCAAGCGAAAATTACGTAAATTATACTTTCGTCTGATTAAAACTAGTGAAACTATATATTGTTGTCAAACAAGACAAGATTAATTCATAGTAAAAAAATGCCTCAAAGATTATCATCTGAATAAATGTACTACGATAATTTGAGAAGGCGATTACGCTGATCTACAGATGATAGAGTAGCTTATTGCTATCTAAAAAAGTTTTTCAATGGAATGAATGATAAAGACATATAGATAATACACACGAAATAATTGATGTTCGATCTACATTCATATCCATTACTTCATACTGACTAATAACACTATTTACCTTTTCTTGAGTCAAAACGAGGTAAAATTGATTTATGTGAACGAATGAACTAATATGTGGCTTACTAACCAAAATCATCACTAAAAAAACATGCATTAGATGTTTTTTTCTTCCTAGATTTGACTGAAAAAAATTTGTTCATACTATTCTTCGGTATGCTCATTCACTTAGTGAAATTATTGCGGAACGAGAACAATGTTCGTCCAAATTCATAATGAATTTTTCGACTAATTCTTTTTTCTTTCTACCTGTTATTTGATTGAGGACACGATAAAATAATAGAACAATGGATTGGTCGATGGGATCACTACATATAAATAGTTAAAAAAACAATTATGTTTCATTCGACGTACACATTTTTCTAAACACTGGTAATTGATATCGTAAGTTATGACAAGACAATCATGTGTTTCACCTATTATAGTACGAAAGTTTAACTAACAAATATATGGTACGAATGTTTTTTTTTTAATTTTTTCTGCTATTTTAATTACTCGAAAAATTATATCAGTATGTTGAATAATATTTTGATTGGTACAGTCAGATGATTATGCGCTGTAAACTAGAAAATAACTTAGAGTTTAATGTAGGATATTCTAGGAATGCGCATATGAATTCACCGATAAATTTTTAATTCTTTGAAAATAAGATATTCGAAACTTTAAGGATAGAAATTTGATTTTCTAATTAGAAAATCGAAAGTAAATTCATATGGGCATTCCTAGAATTTCGGACTCTATTTAGCAATTCGAGTATTTTTTAAAAACTGGAAAATCGAATTTTATTTTCATATCATAATGAAGTATCAAAATGTATTGAATAAAATAAATAATTAGATAGTTTTAATTTTAATTTAAATAAACTCATAAACATTTAATTCATACAACTGTACCAAATAAAATAAATAAATAATTTTAATTTAAATACATGCAAAATGGACTGACTCACAGAGCAAGTGTAAAAATATAATTTATCAACTCACTAATTGCCGGAAAATACAATGAATGCATAACAGTATCGGCCGGCTTATATACATAAATGAATAATGAGTCTACAGTGGTCATTGTGAAAATGATCTTTTTCAAATCGAAATTGATTTTCGAATTTTATTCACAATCAGTGTTGATTTTCCATTTCTTTGGAAAATGGACTTTTTCTAAAATCAAATTGAATTTGTATGAATTAGAAAGTCAAATATCTTCCAAATTTTCAAGATTCGACAGATGAATAATGGAAATTTGAAAATGCTGTAAACTTTTTTAAAGTCGATTTTCTTAAAAGTAGAATTTCCAAAACAATTACAGTGTGACAAGAAGACTCAGGTTTGTATGAATGATACCTATTCTTTGAATAGCATATCTTTTTCGTAACAGATCTCTAGGATGATTTAGAGTTCAAATAGACGCTTTTAGTTTTATCCAGATAAGAATCTGTCACTCAAAGAACATGGTTATATAAGAAAAGAAGTTAAACAGATTTTAGCATAGTCATTTTTTGTTTTGAATAAGCATTCTTCTTATAATGGCTATCGATCACGTAACTTATCATAGAGATGATGATGATCCTTTTGATCCTGTAGAGAGGGCTATTTAAAAAAAATTAAACTCAATATATTTTATTTTTTTTTGCAACAGTACTTTCTTTTTCTCATGCGATAGTAATAAAATGTAATGTCATGCTGTTTGCAGTGATTACTTCTCTATACCACATAAGACACATGACGTCACGATTATCTAGACAGATCTATGGTATCCTCATAAATATGAAACCATTACACTGAAGATGCTTTCTTGATATCTCATATATAGTTTTCTTTTCTTTACTTTTAGCTTGAAGAATTGATAAAGCTTATCGATGAAATTGATAATATTGAAAGGAAGATTCGTAATAAAATCACGAACAATGAAGTCATTACAATTGATGAATTAAAGGAATACAAGGGAAATGTAAATACTCGTTCTTCTCTCGGGCAAGAGAAAGAACAGGCACAATTAGATGAGTGAATATGATCAGCTGGCTGAAGACTGTTTTTGTGAAAAGACTAATTGCTCTTCATTTAGAACGTAACTAGCGACAAATCAAGCCATTATAGTCATATTACATTCAAATTTCAAAAAGAAAACTGATATTTAAACATACTTGTTAAACTTTGGAGCTAGTCTCTCTGTGGGTTTGATGATGTTATTCTTGTTTTTCTCTTATGCTTCTCTCTTTGTTTCTTATTTTCTGTGCTATCATTAAAAACAACATACTATATTGGTATCTCCTTTTTTTTTTGTAGTTCTCTTTTTCTTTCTATTGCTCCTGTTATTTTCATTGAATTTGATTTCATTAGAGACAGGATGATATTTTTGCAGCAATGCCAAAGGTCAAAAACTGTCCACTTTAGCTAAAGTCCTCAATCAATATGTGGAACTTGATGTACTTACGAAACGTCATCTATATCAGTAGTAATAGGAAAAGCAAAATATGACTACACCGCCAGCGGATATTTGTATCTTCTAGCAGACTTTTCTATTCTCTTCTGAATGTTTTTTTCATTTGAGCTGAATCATCTAGAAAAAATATACGATCGATTTGAACAGCCATAATGTATGGTAAACAAATAGTATACTATGATTGTTCATGCTATTTTTAATATATCGGCTGTATTACTACGTCCAATCAAACATTGTAAACACATAGATTGCTTACTACGATAAAGTTGACATGTTTTCACGTTTACTGACCGAAAACGAGTCGCAAACATTATTCATTTTGCGCCACCTGAGCATCAGTACAGGCAATGTTCCTAATAAGAACAGCTATCTTGACTGTGCGAAGAATTTATTTTTTCATCCAGCAATTTTATATGAAAAAAACATATTTTTTTAGATTTTTGAGTGTAGAATTGTTTTCTGAATTGAATGATGCAAAAAACACTTTACTATCTCAAAAAATAAAAAAGCAATTAGCGGTTATTTACGAAGAAATGAATTTGTTCTTATTAGGAGCGCTGGTCCTAATAAAAACAGTAAGCTGAAAAATGTTCCTAATAAGAACACTCAGCGTAGAACGAGATAAATTTTAAAAAAATCACTAAATAAACTTTTTCACTATCAAAAGTTGAAAATTTTTGAATACTTCTATGACAAAAATTGTTCCTTATTAATCAAGAAGCTTTAATCCAGAGGTTCAAATTATTATAAATTAAAACAAAGAAAATATAAGNTCGAACTGAGCAAAACAAATGAAGAAAAGTCTCGTAATATATGTTCCATTGCTATCTGAACTTTGATCAGCTAATCCAATCGCAACCTTTGCTTCAAACTGAGCATAGGCGGTGAAGACAGGTCTTATGAGTAATTTTCCTTTGCCATGTGATATTCGATCAGCTGACAGGGTCGAAATCCTTGCTTTCAAATCAGCAAACAAGTGAACAGAAGTATGGTTATGAATGTTCCTTTGCCATGTGACCTTCCATCAGCTAACCGACTCACAACCTTTCTTTCAAAGTAAGTAAAAGAGATCAACAAATTTATATTGGCGAATATTCATTTGCCATGTGATCTTCCACTGAGTGATGATGTCGCAACCTTTGATTCGAACTGCATAAATGACGTGAAGAGAAGTTTGCTAATGAATATTCCTTGCCCATGTCATCTTCGATCAGTTGACTCCATCCCAATCTTTCTTTTGAAGTGTGAAGAAGACGAGGATAGAAGTTTCGTTATGAGTGTTCATTTGCCATGTGATCTTCGGTCAACTATCATAGTCGTCACCTTTTATGCGAAATGAGCAAAAGAGGTGAACACAAGTCTAATTCTAATTGTTCCTTTGCCGTGCGACCTACCATCAGTTGATGGAGTCGCAGCCTTTCCTTCGAAGTGAGCAAAAGAGGTGAACACAAGTATCTTATTGAATGTTTCTTCACTGTGTGATCTTCTATTAGCTGACTCAGTCGCAACGTTTGCTTCGAGGTAACCAATAAAAGTGTACAAAAGTCTTATGAGTAATGCTGCTTTGCCTTATAATCTTCGATCAGCTGACCGAGTCGCAATCTTTGCATCGAGGTAAGCAAAACAGATGAACAGAAGTATCATTATGATTGTTCCTTTACCATGTGATCTTCGATCAGATGACTCCGTCGAATACTTTGCTTCGAAGTGAGCAAAACAGTTGAACACAAGTATGTTGATGAATGTTCCTACGCTATGTGATCTTTAATTAGCCGAAGCAGTCACAACCTTTGTTTCAAAGTGAGCAAAAGACGTGAAAAGAAGTGTGGTTATCAATGTTCCTTTGTCACGTCATCTTTGATCAGATGGCTCAGTTGTAACCTTTGCTTCGAAGTGGAAAAAAGAGACGAAGTGAGCTATCTTGACAAATGTTCCTTTACCACATGACCTTGAATCAGTTGATCGAGTCAGAACCATTACTTTGAAGTGACCAGAGACGTGAACAAAAGTATGGTTATGATTATTCCTGTGCACGTGATCTTCGATCAGGTGACTGAGTCGCAATCTTTGCTTCGAAGCGAGCAATAGAGGTGAGCAGAAGTGTAGTTATGACTGTTCCAATGTCGTATGATTTTGATTAACTGATTCTGTCGAAGCCTTCGATTCGAAGTGAGAAAAACAAGTAAACGCAAGTATTTTAATGAATGGTCCTTCGTTATATGATCTTGAACCAGCTTATTCTGTCGCAACCTTTGCTTGGAAGTGAGCAAAAGAGATGAACAGAAGTATCTTGATGAATATGCCTTTCCTATGTGATCTTCAATCAACTTACCGAGTGGAAACGTTCGCTTTGAAGTGACCAAACACGTGAACAGAAGTGTGGTTATTATTGTGCCTTTGCGTGTGATCTTCGATCAGCTAATCGAGTTGCAATGTTGGCTGCGGAGCGAGCAAAAGCGGTGAACAAAAGTGTAGTTATGAATGTGGCTTTGTCATGTGATCTTTGATTATCTGGTCCCGTCGAAACCTTTGCTTCAAAGTGAGCAAAACCGGTGAACAGAAGTATATTGATGAATATTTCTTCGCCATGTGATCTTTGATGAACTGATCCAATCGCAACTTTTGTTTCGAAGTGAGCAAAAGAAGTGAACGAAAGTCTAGTTGGGAATATGCCTTTACCATATGATCTTCGATCAGCTGACTGAGTCAGAACCTTTGCTTCGAAGGAAAGAAAAGAAATAAACAGAAATTTATTAATGAGTGTTCCTCTTTCCTGTGATTTTCGATCAGCTGATCGAGTCGTAACTTTTGTTTCGAAATGAGCAAAGGAGGTCAACAGAAGTCTGATTATGAATGTTTCTTTTCCATGTGATTTTGGATCAGCTGAGCGAGTTACATCCTTGACTTAGAAGTCAGGAAAATTGGTGAACAGAAGTATGTTGATGAATGTTCCTTTGTCATGTAATCTTCGATTGGCTGATCGAGTTGAAACCTTTGCTTCGAAGTGAGGAAAGAGCTTAACAGAGGTCTAATTATGAATATTCCTTGTTGATGTGATTTTCAATGAGCTGACCTAGTCACAACCTTTGCTTCCAAGTTTTACAACAGAAGTGAGCTGTAGTCTAATTATGAATGTTCGTTGGTCATATGATCTTCAATTGTCTGACGGCATCACAATTTTTGTTCGAAAGTGAGCAAACGAGATGAATAGAAGTCTTATAAGTAGTGTTTCTCTGCCATTTGATTCTGGATCGGCTGATCAAATCGTAATCTTTGCTTGGATGTGAGAAAGATCGATGAACAGAAGTATATTGATGAAGGTTTGTTTCCCTTGTGATCTTCGATCAGGTGATTGGATCGAAATTTTTGCGCTGAAGTGAGCAAAAGAAGTGAAGAAAAGTATAGTTGTGAATGTTCCTTTGAAATGTGATGTTTGATTAGCTAGTGGAGTCGCAATCTTTCTTGGAAGCGATGAAATGAGATGAAAAGAAGTGTCATTACAGATGTTCTTCTGCCTTGTGATTTTTGAACAGCTGACTGAGTTGCAACATTTGCTTCGAAGTAAACAAAAGAGGTGAAGATAAGTATATTGATGAATGTTGCTTTGCCATGTGATGTTGGATCAGCTGACTGAGTCACGAGCTTTCTATCGAAGTGAGCAAAAGAGATGATTAAGATGGTTGCTTATGTGATGATAGAAAATGAAAGTAAATTTTGTTTCGAAATGACAGCGCTTGGAATCATTTAATAAATCAAAAAATCAAAAACGGAATATAGGTCTAGAAACTGTAAATGTGGTATATTGATGTGAGTGTGAGTTGGTCTTCATTCGAATATCCCGCAGTCATACCTTAGCAAGTGTTAATCTCAGTCAATGGTCATTATTGTCCATATATTGGTATTATCACTTGGCGAATGGTATTGCATAACGCAGAGGAGGGTGTGGGTGTGGGGTGGGTGGATGTGTAGCGTGGGTTGGTGTATATGTAGGTGTGGCGTGTGAGAAAAGCATTAACACACCCACCCACACCCACGCCCGTACCCCGAATTAAAAAAGATCAGAACGAAAACCTAGAAATGCATTGCAGCGCAGTTCAATTAATCTTATGATGTTTGAAAAATACTGATTGACTTGCCCGTACTTTACATCAGAATTACATTCGTAGTTAATTGGCATTAAGTGTTAAACAGATCTTCAAACACTATTTTTTTTTCTCATCTGACCGCATTTATATTACTCAGTTGTCGCTAAATCCTATCATTATAATTATTGGCAGCTAATTCTATTGGTGATAGTATAACTGTATCTCAGAAAGTAAAATCAAAACAGATGTCGTTACTATTGATTTTTTGTTTTTTAGGATCTATACTTAGTCTCATCCAACATAGTGTTTATAAGAAAGATATTATAATTTTTATTCAACTTGGGTTTTCAAACTTGATTATTCTAAGGGAACGAATATATGTAAAGTGCCAAAAATATTTCTTTTGTTTTTTCACTTTCGCAAGACAGATGAGAACTATTTAATAGAATGAATCTATATCTAGTCAATGCATGCTGTATTTATGAAATAACGCCTTTGCTTTGTGTATAACTCAGATTTATTGTTTAATTCACTTATACACACTCTTGACACTTTGAAATCACCAAAAGGTTCATTTTTGCAATAATCCTTTCAATATTTCATCAGAACATGTCTTGAATTTTGTAGTAGTAGGGCTCAAACTTCTGATGGTACAGCTGAACCACTCATAACCCTACTCTAGTTACGTCACTATTTTAGTTACATAATCATTGCATGAAACGATCTCTTTTTGCGTTCTCTCATTTTAAGTTGTAATTTTTCAAAATAGTTTATTCTGTTGTGATCTTTATTGACACACCAATGTAAAAAAAAATACTCTTTTTTTCTTATTCTCATTATTTTCTCTATTGCTTTCTCGACACACCATTATATCGAATGCATATTCAGCACATGGCAATAACGAGAACTGACAAAAATCTCTGTGATACATGTCAAAAAACAAAAGGAATATTAAAATGTGAAGGTTGTTCAAAAATCTTTTATTATAATCATTTCGTTGGCCATAGTCAATAATTAGATAAACAATTAGATGAAGTTGAAGTTACTCGTGATCTTTTTCGACAAACACTAAGTGAATAAACATCAGAACAGCAAAATCATATTTTAGTACAACAAATTATTGATTGGGAGCGTGATTCAATTAAAGCGATTCGACAAACAGCAGATGAAGCCAGAATATTATTACTGAAACATACAGCTAAACATATTACTGACATAAAAATTAAGTTGAATAAATTAACTGATCAATTGAGACAAAATTGTCAAGAAAATGATTTTATTGAAACAGATTTACATCGATGAAAAAAGCAACTCGTTCGGCTAACTGATGAACTTAACAAACCATTAAATATTAAAATCCGAGGAGACTCAAAACTACTTGTGAAAAAAATTTGTGTTGATATATCAACTACTATAGTAAGTTTTCTTGATAATTTTCCTCTTATCAAAGACAGTAGAAGCACCTTTGGAAAATTCATATCCTGAAACTTATCTTAGTGTAACCATTGTATCTTATCGATGAAACTTTAGAATGAAAAAAGTAGTCCTAAATAAGTCGTTCTTAAAAAATGATTGGATACATGAAACCACAGATTTGAAAAAATGTTACTTGTACCCAAGTAACTGTTAGGAGTTGAACATTTGAAAACAATATAATTGTAGCATGCCGTTTAGAATCAATCTTTAAAAAAATCTTCTTTAATGATTATATTTGACTGATTTATTATATCTACTTGATCCATATTGACTTAGTAAATTGTTAAAATCAATCTATTTATGTTGAAAGCTATTGAAGAAACTTTTCATAGTACATAGTGATCATTAAAACGAATTCTTTCTATCTTATTGTGACCAATCAAGTTATTACCTTTCGACATTTGAATTTATTTTCAACTTATCAAAACTTCGAAAAAAATGAAATAATTATGGAAACAAAAATAATGAGGGAACTGAAATAATTTTCTTTTCATGAAAATTTATCAACCTACGTTGCACTTTTTATAAAAAAAAATAAATGAAATTTTTCCAAAAAAAATGTTATCTGGCAGAAGTTGAGAGAAAACTAAATATATTACATCTGATATTCAAAAGTATTCTAATTTAATTATAAGTTGAGTATAAAGTAATCTATAGTATTATTAGTAATTCGACTATAGAAGCATGTATATAATGAACTTTGAACAATGAAACACTCTTCTTGTATGTAAAGAAATTTTTTTTTTCACAATTGTATCGAAGTTGATCGCAGAGAAAAAAGCTAAATCTTTTTATCGTCATTAACTTTAGTTCCATTGTAGTATCATCATACATGATGGAAATTAGTGTCAACACAAAATGGTATTACGGATCTTGGAGGTAACAATGAGGGAAATGCATTAAATAAACTCAATGACCCATGTGGTATATGCATTGATAACGATGAACAAGCTATCTATATCGCTGATACTTATAATCATCGCATTATAGAATGGAAGTATGGAGTAATGAATGGCTAAGTCGTGGCGGATGAAAAGGAAAAAGAAATCGAACTAATCAATTAGATAGGCCAACAGATGTGATTGTTGATAGAGAGAAAGATTGTCTCCTTATTTGTGATGAAGGCAAAAGGTGAGTGGTGGAATGGCCTCGTCGAAATGGTACAAGTGGACAAGCAGTCATCTCCGATGTTAGAGGATGCAGGGGACTAGCAATGGATAATGATAGATATTTTTATATTTCTGGCTACGAGAAGCATGAAGTAAGACGATGGTGGTTGGGCGACACGAATGGAGCACTGGTAGCAGGTGGTCATGGAGAAGGTAATCGTCTCAATCAGCTCAATAGTCCTGATCACATCTTTGTGGATCAAGATTATTCAGTGTACATATCAGATGAGAACAATCATCGTGTAATGAAATGGATAAAAGGTGCTAGAGAAGGGATTGTTGTTGCCGGTGGTTAAGGTTCAGGAAATGCCCTAGCTCAATTGTTTGCTCCCCATAGAGTCATTGTTGATCAGTTAGGTACTGTTTATGTTGCAGATTGTGACAACAATCGAGTAATGCGTTGGTCAAAAGAAGATAAACAAGCTATCGTTATTGTTGATGGAAATAATCAAGCAGAGCAACCGAATCAACTCCATTATTCTCAGGGTTTATCATTTGATCGACATGGCTATCTCTATGTTGATGATTTTGACAATGATCGAATACAGCGATTCAATATTGATCCAAGATCGAGTTAGTAATAATACAGAGCAACTTTCAATGTACTATCGTCATTGTTTCGCATTCTACCTTTGTTAACGAGTGAACCGAAAAAATATTGGCAAATGAAAGTTTTCTGAAAAGTTTTAAGCAGTTATCCATCGTTAATAAAATATGTTTGTTATATTTCTACTAAGATGATCATTATATGAAGTCTTAATAAGTTATTAAAAAAATGACAAGTAGCGTTTTCAGACGAAGACTAAACTTTCTTCAATAAGATCAGAACATTTTTTTCTAGAAAAACAAATATGAAAGCTATCGATTGACTTTAAATCTATAAATCAATCGAAACAGAAGCGAAACTAGAGTAAAATTGAAAATTTATCGATACTTTCGTTTCTCAAATATTGTTTTCGAAACAATTCATTTTATTCCTCGTTTAAACTGTCTCGAAACTTGAAAATGAGAAGAATGAATTCGTATTATTAAAATAAGATAGAATTCAAATGAGAAAATTCAACGATATCAGTTAATAGTTATGGATAGTTCTTTGAGAAACAAAGGTGACTTAAAATACGGCATTTATTCAAGAAGGTGTAGATGATTATACAAATGGATCACAAAGTATTATTGCTCATCTTTTTCTTGTTTACCTAGGAAAATTTCAATAATAAAAGACCTGTCAGAAGATATTATCAATATAACCGAAATAATTCAATATCATAGATTTAGACTTAATCACTGAAGTTTTTATCCAAATCAATATTGAGAATTATAGAAAAAAAAATTTAGTGACAAACTTGAGATACAACATTGGATTTTACACTTGGATCAAATATATATAATTAATCAAAAATCAAAGAAAATATATTTTTGTTTCAAAATCTTAAAAGAAAATAAATAAATAATACTTTATGTCATTTCGTTATTAAGATGATAAATATTTTGGTTTTATATCAATTCTCATTTTTCATACAGTTAGATTTGTTTTCATAATTGAATATTTTTGACAAGTATATTCTCTTCATTAAATACAAACAGAAAAATCTCAAAAGATTATGGAAAGTGCGCATGCTTTTCATAAGATGATGGAATGAAAGACTTCTGATTACGGCAGTGTAATTACGAAGTTTGTCAGAATCAAATTTATATCTAACGAATAACATTAAACCAAATTAATTGAAATCGAAAATAGCAACTATGAGCTAACTATAAATCTGTTAGATCTACGTTATATGCAGCAAATCAATTCAATGACTGATAAGAAAAATTACGCCCTACAGAAAATGTTTTTTTTTCTTCTTTTTATATTTAATTTTTATGTTTGTCAATCTTTTTCATTGTTATAAATTCTTTTGCTGAATTTTTTAACATTCACCTCTGATTGTGTTTAGTTTCTCTCACACATCAAAATGTTGTTTTATCAACTGACAATATTCCCAATAGCATCTCTTTAGTTTTTCGCTGTTGAATTACGCCAACAATCTGCTTTCATCTAAGTGATCGTTTTCATTAAAAAAATAGGGACTGTTCCACAAAGTTTTTTTTTTTCTTTCTTTGGAAAGTGTATGACAAGTCAGAAACTCAGCATGTATCCTGAGAAAGAAAACAGATATATCAAGTCTTTTCAATATCTTGATGACATCCGTATGATTTTTATAACATTTTCAAAAATTATAACAAGTTTCATTTCATATATTTTAAATACTTGTGCGTTTCTTGTTGGAGTTTATCGAAAGCCTTTTTGAAAAGCCATTCATAATCTTACGGAACTTGAATTTTTGCTTTTGAAAGAAATGGAGACAAAATCATATTAATATTTTGTTTTACCATAACTCACAAAACAGACGAGTGGAGAAAAGATATAAGAAAAACAACATATAATCGCAATAAACATTGGTATATCAAAAGTATTGACACATTCTTCTTATGTTACTTTAGTCAAATTTGTTATTTGAACTTTTTATATTTTTTTTAGCTAGCATCATCCACTGATGACTAGAACTTAAAAATAAAACAAATGACCGAACTATGTTGCAGAATAAAGATAAAGCATGAACAAATAATGAAACAAAGAAATACGTTACGATCAGTAATATATGACAGACTCCTATCTAATCTGAGTGGAGTTACAATCTAGAAGAAGAAATCCTTTCCAGTCATATGCTACTTGGCAAAAAACGAAACAGGCTGATTTAGTTCGATTTATTGAATTTAAACAGGTTTTCAGTTTAAAATAAAAATGAAAGTCAATGATTGTTACAAAAAGGCAAGTTAATCCGTAAGTTAAAGATTTTGAAATTGTATCAATATACCGAGAACAAGATTAGATTCTACCTAAACATTTGATGATCACCAGTATGCATCATTCAGAAATTGGAAATTCAGCATCAATTGAGGTGAAATTCAAAACACCCTACAGTGAGAGTAATTCAAAGCACTGAAACGTAAGCTAATTGAAAGAGTTTCTAAGATTGACACATACAAATCCGATTTAGGAACTCCAAACTGAAATCCACTTCATTTTTCTGAATTCTTCAGATTTAGAATCATTCAAGAAAACGTAGATCTTTCTACCGTGAGGAGGATTAAAATGTGATAATACATATCTCCACTGATGGAACTACTAAGACTAGCACATACAATCGTGATGTGGATGCTTCAAACACTGAATCCCACTTAATATCGTTGAATTTCCGAATGATGAGTATATCTCATTTATCTGTCATAGAATAATTTTATTATTGGTGATACTGCATATAAGGTGAGAATTGTCCACCAATGTATTCACAAGTTATTCTAAATAGGTAAAAACATCAGAAAGAATCATTAGATAGTACATACAAATGCATCAACAAAAACTAAAACACATTATTTGTCTTCAATTATCAAATGTATATATCTGATCGTGCATACAAAAGATCAAAGCTTCTTCTTCTATCATCGATCTTAATGATGAGTACGCGTGTCACCACGCCTCAGGCACAAACAGAATGTAAGTTTATTTGTGACATGTACTGACTGAATACTACTCATCCAACACTATTGCCGACACGCTTTTTATTATAAATATCTGAGTAATGAATTAAAACATCTAAATAGATATGATATGTTCTTTTGAAGTTTGTCGTCGATAATATACATTAAAACTAACCAATCGATCACGTAATCAATCAACGAATAGAAAAATTGATAGGCTGTCAACATCGAATTTTATTTCTATTCAATTCATAAGTTATGTTCTAATTACAATGAAACAAACAATAAATGTCATTCTACTAGTTTTTTTATGCACAATTCTGTTGATCACTTGCATTTGACTAGTGAAAGAATGTATAGAAGATCCGAAATAATTAAATAAAATGCACAATAGAATGCAATAAGTGAACCATCAGGATACGGAGAAAGAAAAAGCATAATTCATAACTTCTTTTAATGTTCAGTTATAATGTTTCTGGATGATTTGTCAGCACTTCTACAATATTCATAAGAACTGGTGGTGGTATTTACGATTTTCGATGCCAACTATGAACGATAGCAGAGAGTGCTTTTTATCCAAATTCGAAGCATCTATTAGAAAGAATTCAAACAGTTTCACAATATATTTTACTAATAAAACTTTATCTCATAACTAGAGTCGATTTGGACTGTGTGGCTAGTAGAGATGTTTCAGACCTATCACTATTATGAGAGTGCAACGAAAACGACTCATTTTCTCTAAGTAGAGAAAAAATTGTAAATAACCATGTAGAAATTTGAAGAACGTAACACAAAACGAGAGAACACTTTTATTTTCACCATTTCTGCTTCTCGAAGACAGTACAGCTTTACAGAATTCTGAAAGCTAAGATTGCAATTTTAGCATCGAACATTTATGTATTTCTCTCAAAAAATAACTGAGATCAATCGGATATAGTTTAATGTGGGTCGCACGCATCCAGGATGCTGTCCTACGAAAACCAGAGGTTAGGAGGAAAAATCAATTTTAAAATTTGTTTCCTCAAATATTTGGTGCTCTGTCTGTATTAAGAAACTTTAGCTTGATCGATTGTATTGTCTTCGAGAACCAGAAATAGTCTATTTCTTTTTATATTCACTTTTGAATACATACGTATATGACACAACGACATAAACCATCTGTCCAATGAGTCAAAAAATTATAATCTAGTTTTATTCGAATGACTTTTTTTGATTAACTCACACCTCGTATGCTCGTATTTCATGCTTGATGATCATCACATCGATGTGATGTAATGTGAATAATAAGATGGAACAATACAAAATTTCTATTGATATTTTTAATCATGAGATATGAATCACACCTTTCTATATATATATATACATCGACACGCTTCATATCATATCTCATCAGAATTTATTACTCAAAGCAAAATAAAGAAGACATGTCAATGAAGACTAGTAGCTATCAAACTAATTTAGAATAAAATATTTTTTCGTTTTTTTTTTTTTTTTATATATTTTTATTTAATTT